>ML791869.1:25720-55922 GCA_009831015.1 Picea engelmannii
CTATAGCTACCTTTGAAAGTCATTACTTCCCTTGAACAAAAACTATTGATTATTTCTCATATATTGTGCATGGTGTATTGTGGTGTATTGGTGTAACTCTTATACTATTGTTCATTGCTCATTGGATATAATTGAATGGTTTAGTTATAATTTGAAAAAGGTTTTTAAATTGTACTTGATACTGATTCACCCCCCTCTCAGTATTAACGCATCTGTGCACACTACAAAATCTTCATTTGAATATGCAATCCTTAGGATTGGAGCACTGCTTAACAACTACTTCAATCGCTGAAATCTTTTCTCACATTCTTCTGTCCACTAAAAAAATTTCTCCTTCCTTTGCAAGGAAGTGATAGGGTGAGATATCCTTGAGAACCCTGCAATGAACCTTCTGTAATAGCCAGCTAGACCCATAAAGGATATGACTTCTGTCACATTCTTAGGCGCTGACCATTTTATGATGGCCTATATATTCTTAGGATATACAACTATCCCTTCCTTTGAAATGATATGCCCCAAGTAATGGATCTTCTTTTGATAAAACGAGCACTTGCTCAACTTGGCATACAATTGGTTCTCTCTTAGCACTTGCAGCACCATCCTCAAATGTTGTTCATGCTCTTCCTCCGACTTGGAATACACCAGGATGTAATCCAAAAATACTATGACAAACTTGTCTAGATATTCTCTAAATACACCATTCATTAGGCACATAAAAACAACGGGTGCATTTTACAACCCAAATGGCACCACTGTGAATTCATAATGACCATACCTTGTTATGAAGGCAGTCTTGCTGATGTCTTCATCCCTTATTCTTACCTGGTGATATCCTGATCTAATATCTATTTTCAAAAATATCTTAGCATCCTTCAACTAGTCAAAGAGATCATCGATCCTCGACAAAGGATACTTATTCTTAATAGTCACTTTGTTCAATTGTCTGAAATCGATACACAATCTCAACATCCCATCCTTCTTCTTCACGAACAGGACCGGGGTACCCCAAGGTGACACACTTGGTCTTATATACCACTTCTTCATAAGCTCTTCAAGTTGCAACTGCAATTCTTTCAGCTCTGGTGTACTCATTATGTAAGGAGTTTTCGACACTGGAGCTGCTCCAGGCATCAAGTTTAAAAATAAGTCAATATCTCTCTTTGAGGGTAGTCCGGGTTCCTCCTGGAATACATATTCAAACTCTTTTAGTACCGCATGATATTCAATATTTGACACCTTATCCTTAGGTGTTTCCTCCACATGGGCTGCAAATAATTGATAGGCTTTCTTGTAGCACTTCTTGAGTTGCATTGTTGATATTTCTTTAACAACAACAACTCTGGGAATTCCTTGGATTGTTTTCCGATTTCCTTTCTCATCCACGCAAGTGAATGCCTTGTTACAACAGTCGAGGATGGAATGGTGTTGGTCCATCCAATCCATCCCAAATAGACAGTCATAAGAACCTAAAGGCAAAATGTTCAATTCATCCCTTGTGCTCAGTCCATTCATGTCCACTAGACATGACTTAACCAATTCCGTAACCTTTCTCTTGGTTTCTGCAGCCAGCTGCACTAACCACTATTTTCCATGTTTGCTTCTTGACAATTGCAAACTTTCCACCACTCTAGGATCTATATAACTATGACTATCCCCTGGATCAAATAAAATAGTAAAGGGATGGTTATTGATCATACCTTCAACTTCAGTCATGTGCAACTAATATTCTGCTTGCTTGTTGTCCAGGGATGTGTAGATCCTGGGTATTCTACTACCCATGTCCTCCACTATTTCATCTTGTTGAACATTATGGATAGCTCTCACTTCACCATTTTTGTGGGGACAATCTTTGTACGTGTGGTTCCCCTGACAGCCCTAACACTGAATGGGCGTCTGCCTTGGCCTTTGTCCCCCTAGGTCAGCCATTCTCAGCTCTCTAAATGATGGTTTTCCTTGAGGATGGTTTCTGAAAAGGGGATGTTTGTTTCCCTTCTGCCTCTTCTCTTTCTTAAACTTCTTCTAGTCATCCAAAGCCTTCTGAAAAGTAGGATTTTCTCTTTGTTGTTCACATAAGCATTTCTCTCTTCTTATCATTTATTCCATAGTCTTAGGGTCATCATACTAGATATTGTCAAAGATGGAAGGTGGCAGTCTGCTCAGATACCTTTGAATCTTGACAGTCTCATCCTTGATGAATGAAACATACTTCAGTAATTCCAAAAACCTTCATTCGTATTCATCAATGGCCATGATGCCCAACTTGAGTTCAAAGAACTCTTTCATATTTCGGTCATAATATATTTTAGTCAAGTATTTCTTTTCAAAATACGTCTTGAATTATTTCTAGGTAACATCCTTCTCTTTAATGTGTTGCACCTGCACAAGTTGATCCCACCACATGGATGCTTTTCCTTTCAGTTGATACATTTCAATTCTTCCTTTGGCATGGGAGGAATAATTCTGCAGTTGAAAGTATTTCCTCATGCCAAGCAACCATTTCTCAGCATCTTCCTCCTTCTTATGTTCTCCATCAAATGTAGGAGGCTAAATATTTTTCATTTCTCCCTTTAGTTCATCCACTCCAGATCTCCTATGTTTTCTGGTAGGAGATGGGCTTGAAATACTACATGCCTCCTTATTGGAATGTTTCAGGGAGTGATGATGATGCCTGCTAACGCTTCTCGATCTTCTTTTCTTCTCAGGGGTCTTGTGACTCCCTATTTTTCTTGAGTCACTCTCCTTATCCAACTTCTTTTCGATTGTTTCTAGACTCCACATCGAATTTAGGTTGAATTCACCTTGTTGTTCCTTAGCTTTCATGAGCTTCCCGTTATCTGTTCGGTTAGTCTGGGCATATTTCTGCCATTGATCAATGATTTTCATCATATTCCCTTCCTTATCATATCTCTTCTCCATGTCCATTGGAGTTCGATCCTTCAACTCCCAAATGGACATCCATTCCTTTTGATTCATTCTCTAAACTTGAAGTAGTATGTGCCTCTTCCATTTATTTTCACTCAGTGGCAACTCTATTTGGTTCTGACACTCGTTAAACTTATTCAAACACAATGTGTAGGCAACCAGAATTTGTCATGCCATCATTTCTTAACAAATCCCACAACATTCATAAACAATATGATTCAAGAAAACTTTCAAAATCCATTTTCTTTCGGAGATCTGATCTGTGAAGTTTTTGGGCACTAGCCCCTTTCTCTCAGTCCCCAACCCATGCGACCATGGGTCATGTCCAAGCGCTATATCAAGAAGCGCTTACTCAGGAATTTGGCTTCAGAATATTTCCAAGCACCACACAACAATCTCTTAGAGTTCAGATTACTGGACTCATGAAGTAGGGTGGATCAACAGTCCACGACTACGCAACATCCAATGGATGACACCTGTTGAAACAAACTTTATTTTTCCTAATAACCTTCAACTAAAATAAATTTTTTGATTATGGAGCTGCCCTTGGTTTTGAAAAGTGGTAAAAACATTACAAATTTTCAAGAATTTAGGGTTTCGGGGTTCTACTATTTACGTTGTTTGATATTTAATGACAACACCAAAGTCCCGATACTGAAGTCACGAAAAAGTAGATTTAAAAGAGGTTAAATGAAGTTAATAAGAATAATTAAAAACATTTAACGATAATTTAAGCTTTTCGCATTTTGGTATTGGGAATCTCATTTCAAACAATAGTTCAAAATTCCGATGTGTAATTCACGAAATCCTTTTAATCACAATTAATTAAAGTTTAAACATACTTAATATATCAATTAATCAGTTGCATTTTAGGAAATCGGAGAATTATTACTCGTCACGATTTTGAAAAACCCCTAAACATGGAGTCTCGAAAGTATTAAATGCTTAAGTGAGATTAACTTAACATCAAAACAAAGGTTAATGATATAAATTGTTTTTTCGCATTTTCGTTTTTCAGGATTTTTCAAAGACATTTCATTCGAACTCCTGGTTTCGAATCGTCGATATTTGGCAGCATTTATTATAGATTAATGAAATATATTATAGTGTAAGACGCGTATCTCCAGTTGTACTCTCCTCATTAAGGAGAATGAATTTATCGCCCGTAGAAGAACAGTCTAATTAAGGCAAGCTAAAGGCAAATAAAGGTTTCTAATTCAAATTCCTTTCTCAGTTTCAACAAAATTAGCAAGTTGTATCTGAGAAATATTACGCCTTATTTTCTGTAACAACTACTCGATTTTTATCATAGGTATCATGGCACCCAGGAAAACGCATAAAAAGAGTGAGGATGCCAGTGAAATCTCAAATCCAAACTTAGATGTTCTATCTGATACCACACCACATGTTGTAGATTTGGTTGGGTCCTGGATGCAGATTTTTGAAATCTTGGAGCATGAGGTTAGGAATTGCCCAGACGATTTTGGAAATGAAAGGACTGACAAGACATAAAATAAACTTAGAGATATAGCAGAGGCCGAGCTCCATAAAATAGATGCACGTCCAAAGCTCATTCCATACAATGGCATGATAAACTGGGCTCTGATGAACACCAATGTGCAGACCAGGAGTATCACGAACCATCAAAAGGTCATCGTCGACTCGTTCAGGCCAGAACATATTCAAGTAATGTACAAGCTATCCCCTATTTCTAAATATATTTATAATGTCAAATTCGTAGAAGAATTTCAATGAAAGGAGTGTACAAAATTTGACCAAACCTATCTAGATATAATAAAAGCATGGTGGGGAATTGCAACAAAATTTAGAGCCGATACCCATGGTGTTTATGCCACAACATCATTAAATGAATATATGGTTTATATAGCAATGATGTTATGTAGACTATTTGGGAGGAAAATCCCTACCCATTTCCTCGTGGAATGGGTGCCAATTATAAACGAGGTAGCCGAGGGTTACACTTTCAATTGGAGTAAGATTCTATCAGATAACCTAACCAAGGAGATTGAAGAGTACCAAATGGAAAAGTCAAAAGGCCAACCAACATCTTTTTATATGGCAGCGTATGTCATGGACGTTATCTGTTATATGACCCCTTTCCCATTGATGAATTGGAGCTAGAATCCAACCTGTGCAGAACCCATCCATTTCTATCACTCTCAACTATGGGAAGAGAGAGCAAAAGAATTCTTTTACGAAATCTATCACTATGTAGTGATTCCTGTGCACCAAATATTGTATGGATACCCACCCCCTCATATTTTAGATCAAATCATGGGAAACCTCAAGACAATTGCAGATTGGTTTATCAAAGAGAATTTCTCTTATGTCAGAGTCTTCGGATGTTCAATTCCCCCTCATGCTCTCCCAAAATTTCTCCCTAACAGACTGGTGTGCAGAGAATTTACATACCATATAATAACAGGAGGCATCGGTAAAGAGTTAAAAGAATCTCAGAAGAAATTTTGGCCAACCATTCCTATACATATTGGGAGGTTTTCACTGCTAAATTTTGGCCATTCCAAAGTGGAAGCCACAACATTAGAAGACATTAAACTGGTAGATCTTGAACTCAGAAAGCATGATCCATATCAAATTGTGGGAAATCATCTAGCTCATTGCAATATGAAAACATATGAGCATGAAGACTCCCCCTGTGATGACATATTTAAAGGAATCAGATCCTATGAAGAGATATTAGACAGAGTCTAGGCATTACCCCCTGATCTACAGGCCAACTTCCTTGCTTTCCAGAAGCACAGACGAGCTGGGTTGCCCAAGATACTTCAGGGAGAATCGATAACCCCTCCTTCAGAACAAGAAAGTATACCTCCAGGTTTTGAAACAAAATCTTTGGATAAAAGGGTTACAGAGGAAAACCCAAAGAATCCTGAATTGTTTTCACAAAGATCAGAAAATTCGCAGACAAAACATCTGGGGTTTGAAACAGATTCTAAGTCCAAGACACCTTTAAAACCAAATCAAATGGGTTCTCCTTTATCGTCAACTATTCTTTCTGATACCCCCAAAACAACAGAAGGAACACAATTCACAGAGTTAGGCAGTTCGATTATAGCCTTGATTCATTTACAGTCAATTTTTGGGATTCCCCATCTCAGAGCTATATATGTAAGTGATCTTGATCCAATCTCTATTGAAGAAATACCTTCCTTTGAATTCTTTTTCAGTAAGAAGAGGAAGGTTGTAGTGAAACAAGAAATGAACCTGAAAGAAGGTACAATGGTCAAAAAGCACAGGATACTTGTGGATGGACAAAATCTAGAAGAGGAAGACTTTGCTATGGAGGTAGTAGGCTCTTTGGGGGATTTTGCTACGGCCAAATTATTCTCAGTAGATAATCTGATATCAAGGTTGCAGCAAAAAAATCAAATGATAGCCCAATTGCAAAGTCAAATAAAGAATACATAGAAAAATATTAGAAAAGAGATAAATAAAGGACTGGAACAGGCAGAGCTCCTGACAAATGGGAAATTCAACTACTCAAGCCTAGTTTAGATGAGATGTATAAGAAGATGCAAGCCATTCAAGGACAAGTCATTCAACAAGAGGAATTAGTAAAGCAGTTGCAAGATAAATTTAGTTCCACTAAAAGCCAGGTGGTAAATATAACGATATTCCAAGCTCAAGCACTAGAAGTGCACCAGAAGCTAGAGGTAGAACAACAAAGCATGTTTTCTAAAGTAGAGATCATTCAAAACCATTTTTGGGATGTAAGTCAATCATTGGAGAACATTTCTTTCAAAGAAAAAGAGGCTACAACAGCTCGGGCCGCTTTCCAAAAGGTAGTCGTATTTTCGGCGAAAGAAGAAGTACCAGTAGCTCCTAAATTAACTGTCACTAAACAAATCAGGAGTTATATCATGCTGAAGGTATGGGAGGCCAATATATCTGAAAGCAGGAAAATGGCCAAATATATAAAGGAAGAATGTGAAGAGACTTTCGATTTATTAGATAGAAAATTGTTAAACGTTGGAAAGGGCGACTGCCCTAGACTACTCGGACAGATCAATTTTATAAGACATCAACTGAACCTAAAAGAGAGCTTAAATGAGGCCCAGATTGAAATTTCGCAGTTGATAAAGGTTAATGTTGCACAAATGGAAAAATGGTCGGTGAAGCCAAACCTACAGTTACAATCAGTAAAATTTGAGGATAAAAGGATTGAGGACAGGTTGCCGAAAATTCAAAGGAAACAGTATCTATTTGAAGAAAAGGATGCGTCAGAGCCTTTACAAATATTAAAACAGTTTATAAGGAGGTGTGTCGAGTGTTTTGAGCCAAGTGAAGAAAGTACTTCAAAGAAATGATGGAGCGTTACATGCTTCCCGTTATATCGGTGTATGTAAGAAGATCGGAAAGAAACCAGTGGAACGGTTCAAGTCTTTATTTGTGTAACCGTTAAATATCTAGGAGTAAGGAAAGTTTCAACCATCTAGGGTTGAGAACATTTGTATAAATATAATTTCAAAATACTTAGAAAAGGATTTTTCCTGGCCGATTGTAGAAAATAAATTTCTCCTTCACAAGAATTAAGACAAATACGATCCAAAGACTCCATATTCCGTCAATCCTGAGTTAGGTGTTCTTCTGTTCTTTCATTTTTAGCATCATTTATTATATATCTTTGATGAATGTTTAACTTAAACTTAGTAAAAAATCTACTGTGGTTATATGTTATTTAGTCATCTGAATGTTTATAGATTTTCCTCTATGTGTGTTATTAGCAGACACAAGACCTGTGGATTATTTAGATCACCATATATTTATGCTTCATTAAAGGTTTCTCGTCTATTTTCTTCTTCTGTTACAAAGTGAGATTCTTCCATGATTGATGCCTCATGTTGTTTAAACATCTTTATGCTTTCTTTCATCACATTCATTATTTTCAATTTAACTCAGATACGAGAAACGACCTGTGAAATTGTTATATTATTAATTCAAATTTAGGAACTTTTCTCATATAATCTAAAACATAAATAACAAACCTAAAAACAACAGATCTTTTAACCTTCTTTTCCTCCATGACTGTACCTATTGTGAGACAGCCTAATATAGCACCTGGCCTAAAGGATCAAAGCAACATCGCGTTAACCTTGTTTAATACTACCCTAGAGACAACCACCACCCGAGTTGAACTTGAATGTTCATGGGCAGTCATCGAACAAGACATAAGCATCCAGGAACAATTGGAAGCTAGACAAAGACAACTCAGAAATCAGCCATAGCTTCTTTTCCTAAAGAAATGATTTTCTTTCTTTTATCAAAAACCCTCTTTATGTTCGGATGCCTTGACATTATACTTTGAAGCCTTAAGTATAAACTCAGGAACAACAACACCCACTATGGAACTTCAAGCATGTGAGCTCTGGGACTTTAGAGCTTTGGGACTTCGGAGGATTTCACATCCGCACACCCCCAACACCCCAAACCGTTAATTTCCGAACACTTCCATGTCACCTTTGGTGACGTTATTACATCTTGTTACCTCGACATTATGAAACTTTTGAAATTTCTTTCTTTCATTCCCTTATGAACGATTCTTTCAAAGTGTCAATTCTCTAGACTTCACAACTGGTGCCACACATCCACTGGGACCCACGGTTTCTCACAACACTTAATGCCTTTCAAGTTGTGGGGGCATGCAACCGCGGTTTGGAGTAACCCGCCTTTCGTCCTGCAATTCCTTTGATACTGACACGTAACCCCCCGGGAAAACTGTGGTTTGGATTGCGGGACCGCCCTAAGAAATTAATTCCCATGCAACTTGGGTCCCCGCAATTACTCCCGACCGTGAATCTGGATGTATTGTGATCGACACCAGTGTGGGACTGTCGACCTTTAACTATGTTATCCAACCTCAGGGCCCACATAGTACAATTGTAAACATTCTGGGTGGGGGCACTTGGCAGGTATAGGAAAGCTCCACGTCACCTCCTGGTGATGTCATCATGACTCCCACTTTATCTCTTCGGGCTTCATAGCTTCAGACTTCAGGAGTTTAAACTCCTCTATGCTCGCTTTTTCCCAGAGCGCTTTCACCAAGAGTTCACGATCTACTGATGCGTGTCCTCCTTCATGTTCAATGGCTATGAGTGACTTTGAAACTTCGGGACTTCAGGAGTTTGTCACACTCCACACTTGAAATCCTTCGAAGTGACTTTCCCTGAAGTCTCAGATTTGTTGACACGTCCCCCTCTGGCGACCAACGACCATGATCTACATCGGCTATTTCGCTTTCTCCTCGATCACAAAACTTTTAAAGTGATATCGCTCCAAAGTTGTGGATCTTGCACCACCTGTCAACAAGGATCAGATGATTGTCGATCCTTTTCACTAAGATCCAATGGCTTGGGATCTGTTTCCTCCTCAACGCTCTCATTTTCTTTCCTGGACACAAATCTAATGGTCCAGACTCCTTCCAACAACACATCTGACGAATGTTGTCACTCCTCCTCCTGAGATTCATTTCTCGAACCCCTTTCTTCTTAGAGGGTTGCTTCGACACTTAGTCGACTTTTGGATCTGTGCAGTCCTTGCAATAGATCTTCGTGTCCCTTCACGAGAAAACTCAATCTATTTCTCCCAATATTTTTATGTCAAAGACTCTATCGACGCACTCGTTGCACCTAGTGACACTCTGAACCTCAAATTTTGTCTCTTTTGACAACAGTTCACTCTGAAATCTTTGTCTCATTAACCACTAACATGGCCCATCCAGGCTCAGTTTCGAAACCATGCTCCGATACCATATTGTAACGTCCTTGACCACCAACAGGTTGGGTAACGTTACTATGTGGAATATAAACTTATATAATATATGCATTTAAATGAATTTAAAACACTTCATCACAATAAACACAAAAGTAATGCTATCATACAGAAGGAATGGAACTAACAGTAATTCATATATGCAACGGAATACATGATAACGTTCAAGCATCACAGACATTCATAACATATAAATTAAGTACATAAATAATACTTATCTTTTAAACTGGAGTAACTCCACCAACTACGTGCATACCTTCCACGAGCCTCCCAGCCTTAGACCACGTTGCTCATCACGCTCGACAGTGGGTCACCCCCGAGCTGGGACTAATCTCCACCTAGGGAAAGGGAATCCTAGGCTAGGCTAAGGTTACATGAAAACTACACAATGCAACTGGAAGGATTGTCTCCAGGAGCCTTCTTACGCCCACTACTCACAGACTCTCATTCCCCACATGGCTCTTCCACCTGGGAGAATACACCTTCACTGTCACACAGTCCATCGACTGCTTCACCTCCCTCTCAGGGTCTCGATAACAGGCCAAATCAGGAATTCTCAGAGATCCGTAGCTGGTGCTGGACCCTCTCTGGGAGAAAACCACTTCCCAACAAAATCTCTCACATGGAGAGAGCTACTCATAGGCCTGACAACCTGCCTCTTCTACCATGGGCCTGACATCCTGCTTCTTCCTCTAGTTTCAACTCAATTCCCGCAAGGTAAGGATAACAACAACAACAACATTCGATTAACTCATGGGTGATAGAAACAACAAGAAATTGGGTATAAACATCCAAAAATGGCAACAGTCCACACTAAGACACAACATGGCTCAGGCCATATCCAGGATGTGTCGGGCTTCACAGTAAAACAACACGGGTCGACTTCACGGTTCTTTTGGTTCCATATATGTGTGAGGGTGCAAAGGTCAACGATGAAGGTCTCGGGTTCAAACAGAGGATGGGAAAATGGCAGAACCCCCAACCCGGTTTGAATCTTGGGTTTTAACTGCATGATCCTAGGTTGACACCTGTATCCCTGGAGTTGCATGCACTCCATTTAACATACATTCCATTTCTAGGAACTTAGGACAACACTCAACATGCCCACCTTAGCCTTTAGGAATTAGTAATAAAATATTATTCCTTTAGAGGTAAGCCCCCTATCTTAGTCCCTAGGCCCAATTAGTTATCCCCCTCCCTTACCCAGCCTTGTTGAAGCTTAGTCCCCCATCACTCTTTCTTTGTGGTCGGTCTTCACGCAGCGATGTTTAATCTTTATTAATGTTCTTCATAATTACATTTACAAATACAGGCTCCAGGCCTTTAACACTTAGGCTCTCCGACCTTATAAACACATAAGCCCACCATCTTATCAACACTTGGCACACCATCCTACAAAACATGTTTACATATCATAAATACATCATGAGCTCGTCCTTGGGGATATTACAACTATGTACGAGAAAAGTCGTGCACTTCTATGAACGTCGCATTTATGGATCTTTTCGCCCCCCCAACCACTTATGGACCAACTCCCAACCTCACTTGACCTTCATATCTGAGTGAAATCTGAATGGGGGGTTGGTTAAGGACTAGAGGGTTCCCTAAAATTCCCCTTGTTCACACCAAGAACCAATTACATTTTTCCTCAAAGAATTGCTATAAATAAGAGCCATGGGTGCACTAAGAAACCAATATCTTCATAATATTGTTATGCTACCTCAATTCTCCCTTGGGAATCCTTTTTTTTCTTTGGATACTTCAAGAATCATTGCAATAGGCCATTCCAATCACCTCTTGAGGGAATAGACATTGATTTTCTTCACCATTTTCCATTTTTCTTCCATTGTAAGAAGAGATCTCCATTAGGGAATTCAAGAGCCCTCCCAAGAAGGAAGAGGGGACTCATAATTCCTCATTTTTCTCTATGATGTTTTTCCTGCTAATTTATTGATCCATTGGTAGCATTATCTTGGCCATTTGTTGTTTTTTTATGGTTCTAAGTTTCTCATGCATTCTAACTTTTATTTCTTAGTTGTTTTAGTTTGTTTCTTTGTTTATTACATGTGTTTGGCTTGTTTAACCCACTCACAAACTTCTTTCTTGTCTAGAAGGCTCATCTAGACATGCAAGTGTTGTTTGTTTTCTCACCCAAGTGACAAAACCAACACAACACCAAGTAATCTCTCATGTACTCTCTGAATGGATCCTCTGGCACTGCCTGTCCCTGACCTGGTTGTCCTCCTACATGCCCTAGTTGTCCTAATGGTTGTCCCTCCTGGAACTGTGGAAATAAAGGTTGGGGAATCCTCCCAGATGATGTATAGGCTCAGATAGGTGAAGGGTGTGAACTCGCTCCACCCTGAGATCCACTGGAGCCACTGGCCCCACCTCCCTCGTGTCCTCTTGAACCACTCACTCCTCCTATGAAATTGGCACCTATAGTGCTCACGCTATGATGGATCATCTATGTACTAATGGCCATCTATGCTATGATGTTCATCATGTCATGTTTTCCTCTGGATAGGTCATTCAATATGGCATGCGTACTGTCTGGATGTTTCTTCGGGCCTTTCCCCCTACCCTATGGTGTCTCTCGTCTATCACCCATACTCCTCTTTATTTTTCCTATGTTTCAGAGTTTATATGCTCTCTGTCCTCTAACGTTGGCTCTATATCTAACTGAGTGTGGAAGGGAGTGTAGTCCCTTATGTTCATGTCTCTCATGTTTGTACTATGACATCTATGGTACTGAATGTACTCGTCCCCAATATGTCCTCGACCCTCTGGGTATTCTTCACCTTTTCCTATAATCATGGGGTCATGAGAAGCACATATTCACATGCTAGCAGGAAGAAGGCTCTGATACCACTGTAATATCCTAGATCCGGCTAGTCTAGGAAATGATGCTAATCTAATATGTCTACAGTCTGATTAGATACACTGGGGGTTTCTGGCTGCATTTCAGTTGAGTATTTTTACATGCTTGGTGTAGATAATTAATTGTTTACAACATATGATGAGCATAAATATAGTAAATGAGACAAAAGATAGTAAACCATATATTATGATATCTCTGCGGATGAATAAAAATAAATCACTCGGCTATATCAATGACAAAACGATCTTAGCTTGAATAAAATAAGAAAACTAAAATAATAATACCCAATACTATAATAAGGTTACAGGATCAATGGATGAGATGTACGATCTATTGCAAGCTATGAGAACTCATATGACAACTAATGCAAGACTGAAAAATTCTCCCTAGTAGATAAACCCCTTGGATCTGCATGGAATCTCTCCCAAAGAGTGCACCCTACTCTCGGTCTCACTCTTGATTACTAGTCTACTGACAATCGACCCTCTACTGATATGTTTGGACCCCAGATGGATTCCCTTGGAGAAATTCTCCCGCTCTTCTCTTGGAAATTGCACCCTAGTGATTCCCCATCAGAATTGGTTGATAAGGGTCTCAAACTGAGAACCCTAGGCTACTCTAAAAAGGGTTGGAAGGATTTCCCTGGATATGATCTAATGATCACTCAGGAAGCCCAAATGTGTCCTCCCCAACTTTCTCACCCTCAACAACTAGAAAATGAACCCCAGATGATTTCTTCATCGGAATCTGACGAGAAAACGAGCAATAGATGTGCCTTTCCTTCCTCTCAACTTGGTCAGAAGGGAATCCCTGGATTCTATCTGGGTGGGACCACTTCTATGAAATTTTCAATGATCATGTGGTCTCCTCCATAAGTATGGTGTGTTTGTGTTCGCCCTTGACCAAGTTTTAAGGATCCTTGGTCATTTTTGACCTAGTTTTGGGACTTTGACAGGCTGTCGAAGGCAGAGCACAAGAAGAAGCGGATATCACGGGATCTCAGCCCCTTTTTGGGATTCAACATTATGTAATGGGTATGGGATGTCAGCCCATGGTTCTACCCATGCTTAGGCCTATTTTGTATGTATAAATAGATGTTAAGGTGAGGTAGTGAGGGGGAATGGCTAAGTGCTAGAATTGGATCTGTGTGATCAAGAGTTGTAAATGATTTGTGCATACTGTGTGAGGCTTGCAAGGATAGTGCAAGTAACTGTAAGATATTGTGTGAAGGCTTGGTGCTATACCCTAGAGAGAATAAGGAGGATCTGGCGGAGTGCACACAGATCTCCTGTCTTCTACGGAGTAGAACTTGGATGCTATGTGAATGTAAGAAGCTTGACCAAAGATAATAATTAAGACAAAGAGTTGGTGGACGTAGCCCTAGGGTGGGGGCGAACCACGTACATGTTGTGTTGCTCTACTTTGTGGGATGTGTTGATTTGTTTATATGTTAATGTGCTTAGTGCTTCAATATAGATGAATGGTAGATAGATATGTTAATGTTATTTGCTTAATAGTATGGATCTGACCTATGTGGATATGATTAGTGCTTAAATACCTTATATATGTATGAATACTGTGATACTCTGTAATTAGGGTTTAACCGCGCTATAACTAAGACTGGATATAGGTGAATATTAACCGTTGAGTGCTCTGTCAAGTGTTAGAATCACATATCTGTGTCCCAGCTAAGGTTGCATACATCTGAGTCCTGCAACCACCCCTGCCTCTACCTCAGGTGAGACTTCATCTGCTTTGCAGGTGTTGCCGAAAGGGCCGGTAGTTAGGGTTTTGTTGGTGCATTGTTGTAGTGTTGAACCCTGGGTCTACCCCTATGCCAACAAATGGTTCTGTTGTCAGGACCTGAAACTGTGGTTGTTGGAAATTGAAGAAAAAGAAGCTCTGTGCATAGATCTATCACTCTAGTGCGTAGTATTCTACTTGATCTGTGAAGCTCTGTGCCAAGAAGGGTCATATATGAAGAAAATAGGTAAGATCTGCAAGCTTTGTGCTCTGATAAAGGTAAGAATAGTGAAGTTTTTAAGATCTGGAAGCTTTGTGCTCTACTGAAGATAAGATTAGTGGAAATTTTTGTTTCTAAAGTATGGATCTAGGTATGTTGGATAAGATTTGTCCTAGCTTGAAAACTAGGGCACTGATAGATGAAAGAATATTTGATATGAGTAGATCTAATAAGAATAGTGAAAGATATGTTATACCTATGCATAGAGAGAATGTTTGGACTAACAAGTGGATGTAGGATCCTAGGAAGAATTTTTTGCAAGTTACCTACCACGATCCTAGTGCGCAGTACAAAAAAGGATGGGGATCATTTAAGAGAAAGAGAGGATTAACTCTTTGTTACAATTGTAGAAAACCAAGACATCTTGCTAAGGAATGCCATGGAAGAAGACCTAGTTGCCTCTGCTGTGAATCTATGGACCATGAAGTATTGGATTTCCCTAGAATGATTTCCAAGCTTGAAAGGATGAATATGAGACAAGGAGACCACGAGAAAGGTCAATCAACTGAGATTATGACAGAACCCCAGAGAGAATCATAAAAAGTATTGTTACAGATGAAAGAAACCCTAAATGACCACCAACATATCATCTTACCAGAGATATTCAAAGAAAAAGAATACATTGAAGTAAGAATAGGAGACTTCGACATTGACGATGTTCTAGATGAGGAAACATAGGTGAATATTACGATAGAACTTGGGAAATTCTAGGAAAGCCTGCTATGATTCCTTCATTTGGAGGAATAGGATTATTCAAAGGAAAACTGATAACCCTATGTGGAAGACTTCCCTAGATACCTATCAGTTCTCATGGAACTTCGACGGAGGAAGAATTTGAAGTTGCTAAATTTATTGATAACAACGCTCCATTTGCTATGTTACTAGGAAAAACTTGGATTGAAGGAGATCGGGCCAGAAGGAAAGAAGAAGAAATCTTAGAGCAGAAGAAGCGAGAGTTAAAAGATTTCATGACTAGGAGGATCGCACACTTGATTGAAGAACATCAAAACCAAGCGAAGCTATTTAAAACCAGAGATTTGGATGTAGAAGTGGGAAGAACACTAGAAGAATCACAAAAGACTGAAGTACCTATTCCAAATACAAATGCATATTACCCCTGATTTCTAGGAAAGAATCTCAACATCGTGAAGTTACTCTGCCAAAAGAAGATAAGAATCAGAATGGAAAAAGGAATACCGAGACTAAGTTCACTAGAAAGAAGGCCCGAAAACTAAGTAAGAAGAGAGCTAAGACCGAAAAGTTACAAAAAGTTCGAGAGGGAACTTCGCAGAAGGAAAATTTGCAAAATTGGAACTTCGTCGGGATATCAGAACAACGTCACATGACACTTTTCCATGGCGATGCAATATAGCCCTTGGGAATAGTATAACCATTAGACCAACGACCCGAGTGGGTAGAAAGGCATTTATGATCAAAAATTTCTCCACCGGACCGTTGGGACTGTGTCATAACGGACATAACTAAGTTCATGAAGGCTTCTCACCTGTTGCAAAAGATCTGTTGCCAAGATATCTATTTATCCCATCGTGCCACGCAATGAGAGCACTTTTTCTAATCGTGAATCCAAATTCGCAGACTAGTTGATTTCACACAGTGATCATCACGCTATTACCATCCATCCCATTGCATTGACTAGTTACTCGTCGAACCCGAGATATTCAACCACGAGCGTGCATGTCAGACGAGCTTAACGCTGCAGAGAATTTTTTTGAATAAGTTATCATTGACCTAATGAATGAAAGAGTAATGTATGAAAGAGCAATGTCTACAAGTATTCAAGCGTCATCGATGAGAGGAGTGCAAGCTTCTTCGTCGACTACTCATGGAGCCAGATCAACCAGACCATCAATGGAAAAGAAAACCAAACACAGAGATGACCTAGAAAATGCGAAGCTAATCCCGACCATATTTCCCGATTGCATCCCTCCTTTGGCCGGCGCGGTGAGTCGAGATAGCGTGCCAAGATATTTTGAGTACTCCATAGTTACTGCATACCTCTTGAAGGGGATACATGTAGTTCACGCGCAGCAGGACAAGATCTCAACGTTGAAGTTCAGTGACTTCAACCTCAGATATCGCAAGAACTATAACATGTTTTCCCCATACAAATACTTGACCAAGATGAAGGGGAAGAACTCAAAGATAATTCTCCAATCGTGGACGATGAACCTCGTGCAGTCCACCCTGCTAAATGTAATGAAAATCCCACACTTCGGAAGGCACCAGGAAGTGAACGCATGTGTCAAGCTATTACTTTCATGTTACCATGGTGGTTACTTATGGCTAGATCTTCGTATTACATTCAATTCGACGCTGATCCATAGGACCCGACCCGCAGGAGTTCTATCCAGGAAAATCCACAGATCACGCACTAGCACAGAAGATCAAAGATACATACGACGATGTTAAAAAGGGGACATGAGGCTACAAGGATGGCACAATACGCCTAACCTTCCAGATAATAGATAGAAATTTAGTAAGGAAGAACAGACCTATGCAGGTCATAGGCTTTGTCGTTGACCTCACAGGGAAGTGCGTGGAAGGCCTGTAGTTGAACTGGGTGAAGTACCTAGTTAATCAGTTGGAACTAGACTTCCGCGAAGCATAAAATCAGGGCTACGAGTTTCACTTTAGTTGGCTCCTGATCCTCATCGCCTTTGTTTCCTGGGAGATGCCGGAAGGTGAAACCTTTATGGATATTGAAATGTTCAAGCCGCTTGCTACGAATTTCACCACACTCTGGTACTCGAGTGATATGAACAAACAGTGGCAGTCAAACGTTGTTTTTCATACATATTGCCTTCAGCTGAAGAGATCCATCAAAGTTGAACTTCACATGACTCCAAACACCCTACAGAGGTTCTGACCCCTAATGAAGTTATGCACAGATCGACACTTCGTCTACATAACAAGATGAGCCGATGAACATAACGAGCAACTTTAGTCATACTATAAACTCACAAAAGAAGACTAGGACGAGATCACTAAGGACTGGTCTGCAGACCTCCTTATTCCTATAGACCCTGCAGAGATGTCTGACCCTAACAACCTAGAGACCACACATAAAGAACATGATACACCTGGGCCCAGCAGAACGAAGAAGACTGAAGAGGTCCAAGATTTAAGCAGTTCCTTCAGAAAGACTACTTCAGTATCACCTGACCGAGGGGGTGATGACGAAGTAGAAGAGATAAACGGAAAGGGAGCTGAATAGAAGCAAGACAAAGTAACACTGCCCAGAGATGAGTTTGATCCCTTGAAGAAGAGGAAGTTTTCTCCCCCGACACCTTCTTCCTAGAAGAAATCAAAAGCCACCGTGATGAAGATGAATATTGTGCTTGCTGTCGATGATTTTGAATTCATCATCGCAACTCTAAATGACGCTTCATTGAAAATTGCAGAGAAGTAAGAATCCAAATAGGAGGAAATGTACGATAGAATTGAGGTCGAACTCTGAGGGGTACAATAGGCCCTTCAGTCCATTTGTGCAGTCTCCATTGTGCCCCTGCCATCAAGAGAACCAGAGTTAGGAGATGAGCCAACCCAAATCCACCAACTAGATGATGCGGTCAAAGCTCGCCTTCGTTGTGCTCAAGAAGAAACAGAAAAAGCCACCCACGCCTTGAAGCAAGTGAAAGGAATAAACGTAGAACAACGTAGAGTTGCAGAATAGGAGAAGTTTTCTCTCCAGGAAAAGTTTGAAGAAGAGAAAGTACATATGCAACAAGAAAAAGAACAGTTGCTCATAGAGCAACTCGAAGTGAAGGAAGCAGTCAAAAAAGCACTCTGCTCTGTGACAGGCTTAGATCCACAAGAAGAATACTGAGTCACACATCAAGTAGAGCAACTTGTAGAAGCTATCCAAAAGCTACAACAACAAATAGTAGACTTAGAGCTCCGCACAGTGCGCAACACCCCACAAAATGTGAGGGATCAAAGAGAAGCAACTGCTCTAAGAACAGTTGACCGAATCAAATCCCTCACCATGGAATGTAAGAAACTCACTGATCATAGTGCCCAGAACTATGAGCAACTCACTGAGAATCTAGAACTGAAGGCACTGGATTCATAGCTCCAAGAGGCGAAGTATCAAGCAGATACAATACAGGTGCAGTTGAAGCCCCTACCAGCTGTGGAAAGAATGAAGCGATCCCAGGAGTAGCACATTTCCCATCAGCAGGTCCACACTATCTAGAGAAAATTCAAGGAAGTAACTCAGAGGCTCCAACCTGTACAGGATAAGGTTTACCAATTGTTCACAGAGATCGAAGGTTGAGGAGAGGAACTAGAGCAAGTCATCACTATAGCTAAACAACGCCTAGAGGGACTTGTCAATGAAGTAGTCATACAAGAGTTCGTTGAACAAGAGGTCCAGGCACAACAATAATTCGAAGCATCTCGAGCCAAGATCAAGGATTTTGAAGAATAACTAGTCAGATTAGAGTGACTCAAGACGAGTCACAGGTGAGTTTTGGGGGCTTGTTGGCCCTTGACCAAGTTTTGAGGATCCTTGGTAATGTTTGACCTAATTTTGGGACTTCGATAGGCTATCAAAGGCAGAGCATAAGACGAAGTAGAGATCGCGGGATCTCGTCCCTTTTAGGGCCCTTTTTTGGATTCAGGATTATGTAATGGGTATGGGATGTCGACCCATGGGTTTACCCATGCTTAGGCTTATTTTGTATGTATAAATAGATGATAAGGTGAGGTAGTGAGGGGGAATGGCTAAGTGCTAGAATTGGATCTGTGTGATCAAGAGTTGTAAATTCTTTGTGCATACTATGTTAGGCTTGCAAGGATAGTGCAGGTAACTGTAAGAGACTGTGTGAAGGCTTGGTGTTATACCCTAGTGAGAAGAAGGAGGATCTGGCGGAGTGCGTGCAGATCTCGTGTCTTCTGTGGAGTAGAACTTGGATGCTATGTGCCTGTAATAATCTTGACCAAAGATAATAAATAATACAAAGAGTTGGGGGATGTAGCCTTAGGGTGGGGGTGAACCACGTACATGTTGTGTTGCTCTACTTTGTGTGATGTGTTGATGTGTTTATATGTTAATTTGTTTAGTGCTTCAATATAGATGAATGGTAGATAGATATGTTAATGCTATGTGCTTAATAGTATTGATATGACCTATGTGGATATGCTTAGTGCTTAAATACCTTAGATCTGTATGAATACTGTGATACTTTGTAATTAGGGTTTAACCATGTTTTCACTAAGACTAGATATAGGTGAATGTTAATTGATGAGTGATTTGTCAAGTGTTAGAATCATAGATCTGTGTCCCAGCTAAGGTTGCATACGTCTGAGTCCTGCAACCACCCCTTCCTCTACCTCGGGTGAGACTTCATCTGCTTTGCAGGTCTTGCTGAAAGGACCAGTAGTTAGGGTTTTGTTGGTGCGTTGAACCTCTGGGTCTACCCCTGAGCCAACAGTTGGTAGGTGAAGTCATCATGTTTGTAAGTATAGATTAGCTTGTTGTGCAAGCTTCCTATTTTATTCATTGATGCATCTCATCTCCATTTCACTAAACCATCCCATTAGTCATCTACCTCATCAATTTCCTTTGGTGTATCATGGCTAGTACTCATCAAGGTTGTTCCCTCTTAGTCAGTAGTTTGGTTTTTCTATTAAATCAAAACAAAATTACATACCTCATATTTATAACATATGAAGTTTGTGCATAATTACAGTCTTGGGAGAAAACAGGGTGTTACATTCCCCTCCCCCTTAAAGAAACATCATCCTTGGTGTTTAAAAAACCATGCATTTAAATTTATATGGTAAACAAAAATGGTTATGCCAGTCTCATGGCATCTTCGAGCTCCCATATAGCTTCATCGGCTCCAAAGTGACTCCATTGGACCTTGACCTATGCGATGGCTTAGTTATGGAGCATTGTTTCTTTCCTGTCTAGAATGCATTGGGGCTATGGATGGAATTCTCCATCTGGTTCCACCTATATTACAGTCCAATCAATAATATGATTAGAATCATGTACATATTTATTTAACAAGGACACATGTAATATATTATGTACTCTAATAGTAGGTGGTAAAGAAAGTCTGTATGGTACTAGTCCTATTCTCTCTAGGATTTCAACTGGTCCACAATATCGGGGAGCCAAATTATCACACATCCCTATTTTAAAGGAAGTTCTCTTGGGTTTCACCCAGAGATACACATGGTCTCCTATTTTAAATTCTCTAGGGGTTATCTTGCTATCAACATAGCTCTTTTGTCTATCCTGGGAAATTTTCAGATTCTTCTTTATCTGAACTATGGATTTCTCCATTTCCTTTAGTAATTCAGGTCCAAGTGTAACGTTTCCACTAGATTATCCCAACTAATCATAAATTTTCACTTCCTTCCATATAGAGCCTCAAATGGGCTCATCTTTAATGATTCTTGATAACCATTGTTGTAAGCAAATTATACCAAAGGTAGATATTCTTCCCACTACTTGGGTTTATGCATAACATGCTTTCGTAACATATCCTCCAGCACTCTATTCACCCTTTTGGTTTGACCATCATTTTGAGGATGGTAGGTCATGCTAAACACCAATTGTGTGTCTAAACCTGCAAATAATCTTCGCCAAAAATTTGAGGTGAAATTAATATCTCTGTCTAAAATTATGATTTTAGGAAAACCGTGAAACTTGAATATATATTTCATGAAAACATTGGAGATGTCTATGGATTTAAAAATAGACTTTATGGGAATAAAATGATCTACCTTTCTCAACTTATCCACCAAAACCATGATTGCATCATGTTGTTTGACTTTCTTTTGTAAACCCGTGATAACATCCATGGAAATCACTTCCCATTTCCATTCTGGTATTTGGATGGGTTGCAATAGTCCCGCAGGATGTCGATGCTCAACTTTCACTTGTTGGCACTATAAACACTTCAAAATATAATGAGAAATGTCTTGATTCATCCCAGGACAATAATACATTTGCCTAATTGTTTTCACCATTTTCTGGTAACCAGGATGATCGACATATGGCCTCCTGTGGAACTCATCCATAATCAATTTCCTCATATCTATTGAATTAGGCACATATAGCATCTTATTGTATATCAACAGATTATCATCCCTCAATTGATATCCTTCGTACCTATTTTCCCTAGGTTCTTGTTGCAACTTTTCCTTCAATATATTGAAGAACTCATTTTCCGACAAGAGGGTGTTAATCCTCTATGGAATGTTGGAATCTCCTACACTTGCTGCTGCTAAGTCTATTTTATGAATGCTTTGGCTGAGTGTGTTAACTACTTTGTTCTCTTTTCCTTTTATATGTTTGATTTCGAAGTCAACCTCAATTATCAACACCATCCATCTATCATGTCTAACATTCAACCTTGGCTGGTCGAACAAATACTTCAGACCATAATGGTCAATCATGAGGATAAATATCCTCCCGAGCAGGTAATGTATCCACATCTTCAACGCATGAAAAATTGCGGCAAGTTCTAGGTCATGTGTAACATACCTTTTCTCATGTTTTTTCATCTTTTGTGATTCATAACAAACCACTTGTCCTTCTTTCATGATAACTTCATCGAGTCCCTCCTTGCAAGAATCTATGAAAACCAAGAAGTCTTTTTTTGGGTCTACAATATTTAAAACAGGGGCATTGGTCAACAATTGTTTCAATTGTTGGAAACTATCTTCGCACTCTAGTGACCACATGAACTGTTCCATGTGGATATTGGTGGCCTCCCACCTGGTCCAAATTCCAACTATCTTATCTTGACAGTTTTCAGTTCATCACGTTTCTTTGTAATTGTGGGTTCTGTACTTTCGGGGTTGTCCTGAAGCCCTACAGAACATCCAGGTGGATAATGGTGGCCTCCCACCTATTCCAACTGACTTATTTTGGAAGTTTTCATGTTAGTACATATTTATGTACTTCTAGGGCCCTAAATAGTGTTTTCTTGGCTTTCCATGGTCAAATTGTGGATGGATTTAGATTTTGACAACATAATGCGTATTTCTCGAAATGATATTTCCAACGAGCTATCACACACCTAAAACGAAGATCGCATGCAACAGTTATGGCCCTAGGAAGTTGATGTACTAACTTACCCCAACTAGGCCCACATGAATTTTGGCGCTTCATCTCTTAGATTTAGGTTTTTGGATGTCTAGGGTTTTGGCATTCATTATTATTATAAAAAGGCCTTCAGAGCCTCATTGTATTCATCTTCTTGTGAATGAGTGTAGCTGTCACATCTCTTCTCGGAGATAAGTTTCCACCATTCTAGAAATTCTTTCACTCTGTATTTTTACAGTCTTTGTACATTTATTTCATTAATAGAAATCATGTATTACTGTATTTCTCTATTTCTAGTAATATTTATGTGCACTAGCTATGCTTTCTTTCGTTCTGAAAATAATCCAGATCGGTGGTATCAAAGTAGGTTGATCTTGATCATTTTTGAGTGCATTTCCCCAACAAGGTCTGAGTATAGCAAGTTGGGTCTTGATCTTGTCTCTCTTGAGGACAATCTCTCTCACGTGCCCAAGAAACCCTCCATGGCGGAAGAAAATAAAAATAGAGTAGAATATTTTATTAACCTGTTGCTTGAGAAATCTCTTGCGCGATAGAGGGACAAAATGATGGAGAATTTTTCTCACATCCTTGAACGTCTTTAGATAGAAATAGGAACATATTCATCAAGAGGCCACTTTGGAGGAACCCTCCCTTCAAGGTACAATTTAATTTTTATATTCCCATACTTGAAGGTCAGATAGATGCGGAGGCCTTAAAAAATGGTTAAATCTACTTGAAGGTTATTTCTCTGTTCACAATTTTTCCGACAGGGAAAATATCACCTTCACACTCCTCAAGGCTCTCCCCCATGTCAAATGTTGGTGGGCAATTTACTGGTATCAAAGTTCCATAGAGGAATCTGGAATATATGGGGTCGATCCCACTTGGGTTTTTTGTGGATGCGCTCAAGGAACAATATTACCCAGTTGATAACTATGAATACTAGTACATGAGATGGACCACACTGTGGCAAGAGAAGAGCCAAACAGTGTCAAAGTTCACAAATACTTTCCATACCTTTTGCACCAAGATAGGTATCAAATACTTCGAGCAAAATTTGGTTCTGAAATACCGTGGGGCTCTACATAGGTACGTCCAAACTGAAATGGATTTCCTAAACATATCATCATTGGGAGCTTCCTATCGATATGCTGTCAAAATCGAGAAGAAATTTAGGCATTAGAACAAATGGGAGTTTGTGTCTGCAAATCCACAACAACTAAAGAATAATAAAGATGTCCCTAACCAACAGCTTCTTGAAAACCAATCCAAGATACATTAAAAGAAGGGTAAAGGAAAGATGAAGAATGACACTAGGAAGTAGGAAGTGGTGCGACTTCCACAAAATACCCTGGCACAACATGGATGAATGTCGCTCGAAACAGTCATTGGTGGTCGAGATCAAAGACAAGGAGTTGAACCCTATTTCAAAATATGATTCAGAAAATAATGAAAAATGATAGATCATCAACGCAGACCCCACTGCTACTATCGCTACCACAACAATTCAACTAGAAGAACCAATAGATCTTGAAGAGGGGGAGCACCTCTTCCATACACGGATGTGGGTGAAGGGGACCTCGTTGCATTTTATTGTTGATAGAAGCATCCAGAAGAACCTCATCTCAACTGAGGTCATCAAACAGTTGAGGTTGTTGACAACACCACACCCACAACCATACAACATCGGGTGGCTTCACCAGGGACAAGATCTTCGTGTCAGCCAACAATGTCGCATGTCCTATAAAGTTCAACCCTTCAAGGATGAGATAGAGTGTGATGTTTCCCCTCTTGATGTCTATGATGTTATTTTGGGCGAACCATATATGTGGAAACGTCATGTTGTTTATGAGTCTCTACCCCATAGTGTCATTATTACTCCGGGGGGTCATCTCTACAGGATACCAGAGGTAGTTACGACTATTGTTTCACCAAAACAGTGTCTCAAGGTAATCTCTCATACAACAAAATTCATCCTCTTCACAATCTATTCAAAGGATGCACAGAAGGCCACTGCAGCCTCAAGACCTTCTATATATCAAAAGAAGATTGCATAAGAGAAATAAGATATTTTTTCTTCACCTACGATGATTCCTACACAATTCCCCATCAAGCCTAGAGACAACTGGTTGGTGGAACAAATTCAACCCCGCCAGCAACAATTTCATGATAGCCTTCCACAGACCAAGCAACGCAACTTCTCCGGCAAGGCACGCAACTCACCAAGATTCAGATTCAACAATACCTGAAAAAGTATCTCTCAAACCGTTTCCAAGTTAATTTTCTTTCCTTTATCCTATTCATTTCCTTGAGGTATTCCCACCAAACGGAAGCCCCTCCATTCAGGTTAAAAATGACAATCCTTGCCTTGGTATTGTATGAATAATTATGTACTTGGAAGTACTTTTTCAATCTAAATATCCATTCTTCAACTTCCTCTCCTTTATTTATTTCACCATCAAAGGTAGGTGGCTTATACTTCTTGAATTATTCAATCAAAAAACTCTAATATTTCTTCCTCTTTCTCTTCTGAGAAATAATGGATTCTGTGCCACTACTGGACTGTCCTATTGAATTATCCTTCCGACAAGAGAACTCCATGGAAATGCCTCCACCCGATCCACCTCTCTTAGTGCCTCAACAATTTCTCTTGTAAGAACTCTTTCCCGCATCATTGTGAACCAATCCATGTTTTTGGGCATCCAAAGGGGTTTTCAACCTCTCTAACTATTGTAATTCTTCATTGATAGGACCTTGCTGCAAATGTTTTTGAATTTCGGACATGCTCTACAATAGAAATGCGTTCAACTCTACCTATTTGACATGGTCTCTCATAAACCTCTCATTATCTACATTCAGACTCCTCCCAATTGCCATTAAATATGGATGGGTTTCCCTATCCCTTCGATCATCAGATTATTCATCTCTGAGGAGAGAGAGTTCATCTATATTGTGTTGTACCATTCACTTCTGTGATATTTTTCAATTCATCCTATGTGTTGAAACAACAATCACCATTAGCATTTCATGTTAGTATTTTGAGTCATGCAATCCAGACAACATAAATCCTTTTTAAGCAACCTTAAGCGGTCTTAGTGACCCATTCAAGCCTACAGTTTGAACTATGTTTTGATACCACTCTATGACACACCCTATCCCTACGGGTATGGGTA
This sequence comes from Picea engelmannii, assembly GCA_009831015.1. NCBI lineage: Eukaryota > Viridiplantae > Streptophyta > Pinopsida > Pinales > Pinaceae > Picea > Picea engelmannii. Next base: position 51,616 of record ML791869.1, read on the forward strand.
TTAGGTTTTTAATTTTTCTTAACTACCTAAAATATTCTCTTCTCCAGTGCCATCATCTTGTGCTTGTTGATATCTTCCCAACAATAGTAATTTTTCTCAAAACGAAGCTCTAGATCGAAGGTTGTGGCCTTCCCAAGTTCTTGGAGTTTCTCTCCCCTTTTTTTGACCACTATACCACTAACATGTGGCATCCACATGACACCTCGGGGCACTTTCCATTTGACATGATGACAACGTTGCACCTATAAATCCTGCCACAAGGAAGTTCCGCTCCATGCAGGACTATCGTTTCTATCGCTCAGACTCTCTACTAGTACCCTCATCACTCACCTCTGACAGATGCAGTATCGAGGGATATTCCCATTTGATGCCATTCATTCAGAGCTAGAACGACTTAACCAGTTTCACTGCTCTAAAATCAAGGTATCGAGGAATATACTCCTCTGCTTGATGAATGATTGTAGACGCAAGTTGGGATCTCCCGAAAGAAGGTTGAGATTGATTCGAGGCCTAATATTCTCTCAGTTGGTCGAACCCACTCGAATCATCCATTGATGGGTGAGTGAATCCTGTCGCTCTAAATTCACTATGGCTTCCCCAGCTAGCATGCCACATCAACTATGTCATTATCATTGCATTCCCTTGACTTAGACAAGACTCACGACAAATCTATGGTTATCGAGCCATCTCTCCATGCCCCAACCTACAGTCACTATCTTCCCCCTATCATACTCACTCTCCTACGCCGTCGGAGGATTACTCATAATCCTTTGAAGTCGTATTTCGAAAATACTCAACGTCGGGACAACTTGAATAACACTCAATCCAATCACCTAATCATCTGTTGACATGCATATTCGCACTAAATATCCTTGTCATCTCTCGCCCTTTCGACTTACTAGTGGGACCCATAATGATCAATGGTTGAGGATTCATCCCCCCTGTTTCCATTTCTACAACTCACACAGGAACAACTTCAGGGTCCTTCCTTCGGAGTTATTCTTGCAACAAATGAGATTTCCTTTTGAAGGACTCACTCCAAAAGGTTTGTTTCAGAGTCTCTCATTAGGAGTCCTTCCCATGAAGTATGAGGAATATCTCTGACGTAACAACTTTGAAAAACCCACCTATCAATGGTCATGATCTCTTCAAATAAACAATTGTGGTTCTTCGTTGACCAACACAGGGTTTACAAAATCATAACGGTATGCTCTAAGGACTTATCCCTTTTTTGAGTTCTACAAGACTACAATTTCTTACTTTCGAAAACTCAAGATGATTCTGCTACTTTTACAAAAAGTCAACTTAAGGTTAAATCCTTGCATGATTTGTAGGCTCTCCACATAGGGAACATATGGAGTATTCAAGCATGTAGTAGTCTATATCTATTCACTTTTATGATTTAACCAAGAAATAGTATGCATCACAATATAACTCATCATACAACATTCAAAATTATAGGTTAAGTAAACAAGAAGTCTCTTATATTTAGACATCCATATGTGCTATCATAGAATTGTTCTATTCCTTAGCATCCACATAAATCATTCAAAATCAGTTTAAACACATATGAACACTTATCTTATAAGGAAATAATTTAATCCAATTGACTGAGAGAGGACCCCTTTCCTCCAAACCTTAGGCCTTGTTGTAGAGTCACTTCCTACAACAAGCCACCCCTGTGCCAAGCCATGATACCACCAAGGAAATTGACTCGGCATGGTTCTAATTCTGCAATGATCCAATAAGCTTATTTTCCTTCTTCCTCTGACAGAGTAGAAGTTTCCACACCCCACTGATCTTTGGGTCTCTACAATTTTATCAGGTGGTTTCTCAACTGGATTTCCTCTGCACAGGGGAGTCCCTTCACTGCTTAATAGTCCCTCGATGACCTCCCCTTATCCGTGTTGGTTTCTATCCAGTAAGCACCAAGCTGCAACCCACTATTGCTCTAGTTCGGGAATCCAGGTCATCTCTTTTCAGGGTGGTCATAAACAACTCCGAAAAGCTTCCTATTTTCTTCCAAAAATCTATTATTTTCTTTCTAAATCAACACATCTGTGTTATGTTGCTCTTCTATGAGCCTTTTTCTCTTCTCTATGTTCTATTGTCTTCCCTCAATCTGTGGATTCCATCTCTATTTTGAAGGGCCTCTCTTCCTCTTTTTTACTCTCCTCCGTGTGTTTGTGTTTTTCCATATCCTCCCATCCTGTGCACATTTTGTTTTTCCTTCCCCGATATTCTTCTCCATACCCTCAGGATCTTTGCAGCATTCTGTAGACATAACCTTTAGTTCGCCCTTTACAATATGAAGGGGTGGTGTTGGCATAGGGGAAGAACCAGGGTTCAATGCTTCAATAACGCACCAACAAAACCCTAACTACCGGCCCTTTCAGAAACACCTGCGAAGAAAATGAAGTCTCACCCGAGGTAGAGGCAGGGGGGGTTGCAAGACTCAAGTGTCTACAACCTAGCTGGGACAGAGATCTGTAATTACAACATTTAACAGAGAACTTAGCCAACAATATGCATTAAGTTATGATTCTTATTCACATCACATATTAACCCTTATTACAGATCAGGGAAGTAGTAATCAATATTAAGCACATCTAATCATTTAGCACATAGCATTAGAGAAGATCTAGCATTTATTCATATATAAAGAACAAAGCATCAATGTATTTACCTACCACACGTCAAGAACAGTGCACTAAGCAAATAAATACATAAAAATCATGAACAACATTGCACAAAGCACAACAACACATGATATACGTGGTTCAACCTAGTGTGGGGCTACGTCCACCAACTTGTTCTTATTTTGTATTACTCTTCAAGCTTCTTACATTGTCCTACTCTTGTGCACAAAGCCACATAGTCAACCCCACAAAGGATAGGAGATCTGCGCGCACCTCGCCAGATCCTCCTTCCCCTAATTAGGTCAAGGCACAAATCCCTACACAGTCTGTCTACAAAAAGCACTTACATAACACTTTCACTTAGCTCTGAAAGCCTTAACACATTCGTGCACAAATCCAGCTAGCCATGCACTAAGCCGATAAATGACTAGTAACTACTTCTTACATCACTTAGCTACTTATTTATACATTAAAAAAAGGCCTAATCATGGGTAAAACCATGGGCCGACATCCCATACCCGTTACATAAACCCTAAGAGCCCAAAAATCCCACAAAATGGGTGAGATCCCATGATCTCCGCTTCGACTGGGTGCTCTGTCTTCGACCAGCCTATCAAAGTCCCAAAAATGGTCAAACATGAACAATGTTTCCTCAAAACTTCGTTGAGGGACAACATGCCCCCAACACTCACTTGTGACTCGTCCCGATTCACTCTGATCTGGGTAATACCGCTTCGAAGGCCTCGAGATGGTGCTTCGCCAGAGCCTCCTGCTTGGAGAACTCCTCAATTACTTACTTAGTGGCAGGCCTTTCCAGGTGTTGTTCCACTATTGCGACCACATGTTCCAACTGTGAGCCTTGTCCCTCGATCTCTTCAAAAAGTGTGTAGGCTTTGTCCTGCATTGCTTGGAGTCTCTGTGTCACCTCCATAACTCTGCTCTAGATGGCAGTGACCTACTTCTGGACTACGCGCTGCTACTGTGACCTATTCATATTCTCAATTGCAGTAAGTTGCTTCATCTGTGCTTGCACTGTAGATGCCTGCTTCTTTGCCTCCTGGAGCTATGCTTCCAATGTCCTCAACTCTGGGTCTTCTGCAAGGTTCTCATAGGTCTACGCACTTCGGTCAATTAATTGTTTGCACTCTGAGGCCAACACCCTGATTCTTTCTACTGTTCTCCTGGAAGTTCTTCCCTCTGGTCTCACACTTCTTGTGAAGTGCTCGACACTACTTGGATTTCTAACTCTGCTACTCTTGCTTGAAGCTGCTGAATGGCCTTAGAAAGCTTCCCCACTTGGCTCTCGATTGTCTCTTCTTCCATCTGTGCCAAGCCCGACACAGAGAGAAGTTCTGTTGTGGGGTATTCTACCCTACGGACTAATAAGCTAGGGCTCTAAACTTATACGCAGAAAATGACCCTTAAGATTTACCTTTTAACCTTCTACCCAAAATATCAACCCCTTTTCGAGCAAACAATGGAAGAATCGACTCACCCTTTTTAACGATGCTTGAAGTAGATCCTTCGTTGAGCCTTCTATTTCCTTGTTGCTGCTGCCCCTTCTACAAAGCTTCCTGCAATCAAGATAAGACTACACATGCATGCTACTGATCTAATAGGGGGTTAGAAATAAAACATAAATCAAATGACATAGATGAGATTCATGAA
>ML791869.1:56022-72276 GCA_009831015.1 Picea engelmannii
TTCTTTGCTATCCTTTTTCCTCCTCTGATTAGTACCCCTACCCCTCCTTTTATAGGCTAGGAAGAGCTAGGGTTTTAGGCGAACTCTCGGCCATGCCTGGCGGAGAGTTTCAGTTAACTGACAAAAAGCCTCGTGTCTCGGCGGAAACTTCCCTGATTTTTTGCTTTGTTAGGTACTCGCGGGATATTTTGGGCTAGCCCGCGGATGCCCGCGTGCAGTAAAGGGACAGTAAGCGGTTGCCCGCGCCCAGTGAGAAGTTAGGGCGCGGGTTGCTTGTTTTAAGTGGTTTTTTGAGGAATTACTCAGCATGGCTTTGGCTAGGAAGAGGCATGAGTTGGCCTGATGCCAGGTAAACCTGTATGGTTCATTTTAGGGTTATAACAAGTTCTCTAGTCACTACCTCTCTAACCACAGTCTTCTCTGCAATTAGCTGGTCTTTTTCTTTCTGCATCTTCTCTTTGTCCCATTCGAATTTCACCCTAAGGTCACATTTGTCTTGCTACACAACCCAAAGTTGCTCTAAGGCCTCCTCCTTTTCTTTCTTTAAGGCCTCTATGGAAGGCTCCTTTTCTTCTTGGACTTGATGAAGTTGAGTCTCTATTGCATCTGCTAATCTTCATAATTGGGTGGGCCCATCCCCCAATTCTACACTCTCTGCTAACGATGGCGCAATAGACACTGCATGAATTGACTGGATAGCTTGTTGGATGTCTTTCAATTCTTTCTCGGTTCTGTTGTACAATGTTTCTTGCTTATATTCATGTCTCTACACAATATCCTCTAAGGTGTCTTCTACAACTGTGATGATGAGCTAGATATCGTCCATTGTGAGCACATTCTGCGACTGAGGCTTATTGGCTCGGGTCTTCTTCTACGTTGAGGGTTTCTGTGGAGAAACCTTCATTTTATTTGACGTCTTGGCCTCTGTAAGGGGATCCTTTAGTGGTGTCACTTCACCTTTTTATTGCTTGCATTCTTCCCCTTCCTCCTCTTCGTTTACTTCGTCACCTCCTCCTCCTGTAAGTGAGTCAGGTGTAGTTTCCTCCGATGCGTTGTCCTTCTCCTCACTGTCTATGTCCTGCACTTCCTCCTTTTTTTTCTTTTTCTTTGCACTGCTCTATCCATCATGCTCAGTCGAGGTGACCAAAGGACTTCCAATGATGTCGAGGTCGGAGAGTTCTGCATCCTCGACTGATACAAGGAGTTCGATTGACCATTCCTTGGTTATCTCCTCCATGTATTCATCGTTCGATTTATAGTAAGATTGTAGCTCCTCCTTATTTTCATCCCTGCGCGTAGTGATGTAGATGAAGTGTCGGTCTGTGTGGAACTTCACTAGTGGCCTATATGTATGGAAGGTGTTCGGGGTCATTTGGGGGAATGATTCAATGGCATGCTTGAGCTGTAGGTAGTAAGAATGGAACACCAAATTTGATTACCATTGCTTCGCCATATCGCTCGTATACCACAAGGTGGTGAATCTCGTAGCCAATGGCTCTGATGGCTCGAATTCTAGGAATGTTTCTCCCTCCGACATTTACCAAGCGACAAATGAAATGATAATCAACAACCAATTGAAGTGAAATTCATAGCCTTGGTCCTGTGCTTCACGACAGTCCTTCTCCAACTCATTGACGAGGTAGCTCGCCCAATTCATATGCATTCCTTCGACACATTTCCCTACGAGCTCGACTGCGAACCCTATGACTTGAGTAGGATGGCTCTTTCTAACAATTTTTCCCACTATAAGTTGACAAGCTAGGTGCACTACGCCATCCTGGATGGAGGCTACCTTGTAGCCTCGCTTCCCCTTCTCTACATCGCCATAGGCATCCTTGATGTGCTATGCCAAGGAGCGATCTGACGTCTTCCCTGGGTATAACTGTTGAGGGTTCGGTCCCTGCATGCTTAATCCAGTGATCATGTGGATCAGTGTCAGATCCACGGTGATGCGCCTATACAACCAAATATACCCTCCATGGTAGCACGACAGGAGGAGTTTAACACACGTGTTAACCTCTTGATGTCTACCGAAGTGGGGGATATTCATTACGTTCAGGATTATCGATCTCATAATCTCCTTGATCCATGGTTGGGGGACTATCTTAGGCTTCTTCCCAGTCATCTTCATAAGGTACCCATGAAATGTGAGCATCACATAGTTCTTTCGGTATCCAATGTTGAAATCATTGATCTTGAGAGCTGGGATCAGTCCCAACTGCGGTTTGACTACGCGTATCCCCTTGAAGAGGTACGCAATGATCAACGTGTACTCAAAATCACACGGGATACTGTCACGACTAACCACGCCATCCAAAGGCGGGATGTAGTCGAGAAAGACCAATGGGATCTACTTCACGCTCACTATATCGTCGCAGTGCTTGCTTCTTTTCTCAATCGCAGTTTGGCTAGACCGACGTGTTGTCGAGGGGGATGCTTGCAATCTGCCCATTGACAATGCATGTATGCCTACATACATGACTTTCTCAGCGATGACGTCGATCAATATCTCTTCTACAGATTCATCTAGCGCGCTATGCTCGCCCAACATTCACACTTGTTGTTATCACTGAAATTTCATCCGCAAATGGTTACAAGAATCCAACATCGTCAAATAGTTATGAGGTCACCCATGGACCAAAATTACCACAAAGGCATTTCCAAAAAGGGTCAAAAACTATACAACCAGTGATAAAATTAAAGTGCGTTATGACTACATAGGGCGCACGCGCACATGCCCAAAATAGAAACGTAGGAAAAGTGCACATGTGCCCAATGCACGACTGTGGTCGCTAAAAGCCGCGCACATATGAGAACGACGCATTTATGAGATTGGTTGGCCTCCCACCCACTTCTGGTTCAGCTTCCAAGTTGATTTGACACTCAAATCTGGACTGGATCCGACTGGGTGGCTGGTCAAAGACCTAAAAATGCCCTAATTAGCCTCTTTTCACACTACAAGCTGGTTGGACAATACCTCAAAGAGGTGCTATAAAACAAGGCCATGGGTGCACTTCATTTTTAAGGAATTCAATAGCAAATTTATGCTACTACTATTCTCTTGAGGAATCCTCTATTCTCATCAACAGTATACTAGCACCATTACATTGGGCAATCCATCTCACCCCTTGAGTGGATTAGCTTGGAATTCTTTCACCATTTTCATTCAAAGTTGTAAGAAGAGCTTATTTGTGGGGTTCCAAGAGCCCTCCCTTGGAGGAAGAAGGGACTCATAGTCCTCTTTCTTCTTGGTATTTTCTTTCACTGATATAAACCTTACCATTGGTGACATGAGTCTTATTTTTTTTTTTTGTTCTTATGTCCCTATGCTCACTAGTTTAGTTGTTATTTTATTTCTTAGTTTAATTCTTAGTTGTTCTTTTATATTTCTTTCTCTAACCCTTTTCCTTACAGTTGTCCTACTTAGAAAACCCAACTAAGCTTGTAAGCACCTCTGTTTTGCTCATCTCGGTGGCAAAAGAGGCGCAACAGATTGGCGACTCCACTTGGGAAAGGTATCAATTTCCTACCCCATTTGGGTTTTTATAGCTCTTCTTTTGGTTTATTTAACCTGCATGTGCATTAACCAACCCAAACTGACCTGCAAAACATCCAATTCCAAGTTGAATTGAGAGAATTCCATTCAGAATTTTCTTCACGGTCGTGTGTCTGTTGTGTGTGGGTTTATTGGCCCAGAGACGCGCATCGTGCGCACATGCACCTAAGTCATAATGTTGTTCTACGCACCTGCACCCAAAAACTCATTTCGGTCTGCGCACAGGTGCTCATTGCGCCTCTGTCTACACTGAGACCCATGCAGTTGTTCAGAAAATACACATTGTAAGGTTTTTGTGATTTGGGGAAGGCCCCTAGCCTTCTTAAAGTTATTTCATGCATGTTGTAAGCTACACCACACTTAGTTCCCTCTTCATATAAAGGGATTAGTCAAAACACATAGGCACTTAGGGGGTTTAAAATCATTATTTCCTCTTTTGCTTTCATTTTTCCACATGGATGGCTTGCTTTGACTAAAAGTATAAGTTTGTAATCACATAAAACTTGCATTGGGACTAGAAGTTGGATAACAATCGCTTAGTATGCTCTTCTCTCGCGCTTCCAAGCGACCTTGAGAATCAGAAAAAGATTGTAGGACGACTTCATCTCCCTTAAAAAGACTAAAACCTTTAGGAGAGGAAAACAACCCCTCTCGGGACTCCTCTTAGTTTATTTTTCAAACACATCTTAAGATTGTAATGGGCCCATACATGCCCACATGCTACAAAGATATGATAGTGTTGAAATTTACTTTCTTAGATTAAATCACTAGGAAAGTTTAAAGGTTTTGTAACAGGCCCATACATGCCCACATGATCACAATCTATGATAGTTTCAAATCTTTTCTTAGATTAAATCACAATAGGGAGTTAAAGGAATAGTAAAGGACCCACATGTCCACATGCTAGTTTCCTAGGGACTTTTGAATTACGCAAGGTTGCACCAAAGACATTTAGTTAATTAGGTAATCAACACTTGTAAGGACCAAGTGAAGTCCACATGCAACAAGGTGACACCTAATTCATTAAAACATTGGCACACTTTCACTCATTCACACACAAAAGTCACTTATCACTCACATAGTTTCTTCTTGAAACGTGAAGGTAAAAGTAAGTTTCCTCCAAAGGGATTCCAAAAAACCCCACCCTTTTCTTGACGAAACTGTCCACTCCCTTTTAATTTCAACGAGGTTAGTTCACACCCCCAATCTCTCAAACAAACACATATAATTTTTTTTCTAAAAAACTCACTAAGTTTTCCTCCACAGGAGGTGACAAAAGAAATTCTTTAGTCTAGGTAGGATTTCGGGGATAGGCATCCAAATAACTCCCCGTTATCTGGTTCTCACATTGTCAAAACAATAGAAGTTGTCAAATAGGGAACTGAAAATCCTCCAAGTCAAGTGTTCCTAACACCATAAGGCAAGGAGATACCCGTGAAGGGTTGAGGGCCGAGGTTCGGTTGTTCTGTGCATCCCACCTTGAGGCACCCACCTCTTGGATGGGATCCATCCCGTGACCCATTTCTTAGGTCGAAAATCTAAATGTCGCACTTTGACCGAGGTACCTAGTGACCAAATTTTAGGACATCTGCCTAGGTGGAAATTGTGGGCTGCAATTGCACCTTGATCGGATTTTGTGTGGCTATAGGGAAATATCACCATCTCTTTTGGGATATGCCCCCTTTACCCCTCATTATAACTGATTATTTCATCCTTCACTAGTTTCTCTTCCGGTGACTTCAGACCCCACCGTTGAGTACTATTGGAAGGTCCAATACTATTTGAGAGGAAGGATGTTACGTCTTTTAGGACACGAGCATTTGTTTTCTTTTCCCCGCGTAGACAAAACCCACTTATCCACATATATGCTTCTTTTTCAAAACACTTTATGTATGATGCACTTCTGATTACATTTTGATTTAGATATATATATTGTGTAAAATTCAAAATTTGCAACAAAGGCTCTTGTTTATTTTCTCTCATCACAATTTGCACACATCCACTCAGCTAGTCGGACATCATAGGGGACCCTCAGAACCCTCGTCATTCCAGATGCTTGCTAAACCTCCCTCCTATTTTAGGGGGAGTTCCTAGTCTTGCCAACTCATCGACACCACCTTCACACACTCCGGTGAGTGCCACTGTCTTAGGATCATCTTTTCTTGGTTCTAGATTACTTGGGTCCACTTTCCAAGTCCCTCTGTCCACTCACTCTCCTTTACACGGAAGTGGGGGGCCAAACTCCTCTCAAGGAGGAAGTACCAACCCACCTAGCCCCCCTTAAGGGCCAGGTTCACAGAACACTCACACCATGGCTGGAACTAATCCTCCACCCCCACTATAGATGCCATATTTGGCCTCTCTTAACATACCAGACCTAAGAAAACTCACAAATGATCCTATATTGCATAACCCCACATGGCCTGCAGTGCCTACCAAACTACCTTCAAACATCCCCAAGTTTGAAGGAAAGGCAGGAGACGACCCTGCCAACCATGTCATGACTTTCCACTTATGGTGCTCTTCCAATAGCATTATGGATGATTCCATCAGACTGCGATTATTTCAATGCACACTCACTGGCCCATCAGCCAAATGGTATGTAGATGAAAAATCAGGGTCCCATGCGACTTTCAAGTCCTTGGCCAAAGCATTTTTGACCTTCTTCCAATTACCAATCTGCCATGACAATGGTCTTGAAGTACTCTCTAATTTCAAACAAACCTCAGCCACACATATCGCTGATCACATTCACAAGTGGTGGATATGACGTAGTTTGTGCAAAGTTGAAACCACCAAACAACAGTGTCTTGATTGGTTTCTCAGATCACTAGTCTCTCTCCTCAGTAAAGATGTAGCTTCCACCTTCCCTCAATCAGAAGAAGAATCCATCAGTAAGGTTCAACAATACGACCTCATCTATTCACAATCAGGGTACTTATACACAGTACTTCCTGATCTCCCAAAACCCATGCCATTCGGTCAAGACAAACCTGGGATGTCTCACTCAACAGACGAATTGATTGGTAATACCACACACCACAGTCCTCAACCCCAACCACTACCAATGTATGGCACACCTCAATATCCGCCGGCATATGGGGGAACCTCTTATTACCCCCACCCCCTTATCAACAACCATACCCTGTTTCTATTCCTCCACCCATCAGTGGGCCACCGCCAACACCCCCAATACACCCACCTATCCAAACAAATGCTGGTACCCCCTCTACCTCAGCTTATACTCTAAGTACTAGCGAAAGTGAAACATCTTCCTACGTACCTTACAGATCACAACTCCCATAGAATTTGTACTTTCCATTCTATGGTCCTCCATAGCCCATGGCACCCCCACACCCTCACTCTAGGGTGAGTTTTGTTCAACCCTCTCTAGGGTGAGTTTTGTTCAACAGCTGAATACGGCAAATCCGACCCACCTGTTGAATAACACCAAAAAGAAAGGAACAAACAGGAACAATAACAACCCGGGTCAAGGCGAGAATCAACCCCAAAACCAACCTACTGGGGGGAACCAGAACCAAGGGAATCAGAACCCCCAGGGGAGCAATAACAACAAGCGTCAAGGGAGAAATAACAATACTACTAAAACCACCTTCCCTTGTGCCCTTTGAGGTGAGTTCGATCATTATACTCATCATTGCCTCCAAATCGCTGATTTTAAATGGCTGAAAGACTCAAGCAGTCTACCACATCCTCCAGCACCTCCTGCCCCTCAGCAAGCCCCACAACAATACATGCAACAACCCCCCCCAGTCGTGCTGCAGAATCCCATTCCACACCAGGGTGTGATAAACACCCAACAAGACACACAGTCTATCCCACCACAGATGGGATAGTATCTCAATCCAAACAATCCTGTAGATAGTACTATCCTCCTCACCAGTGAGGAATAAATCCTTCTGCAAACACACAGTCGTCAATACCGTACACCTGTTGAGTATCCTCCAGCTCCCCTAGAAACAATCCCAACACCGATGGGACCCCCGTTGGTAATTCCTCACCCTAACGCCGAAACACCTCTTCGCATCCCTCACATCCCATTGCACAGGAATGTCCACAACCCCCAGGCTAGAGTGGCTCATAATTACAGTTTTATCGATGACTTAGCACAATCCCCGACTGCCATGTCAGTCTTAGAGGTCCTTCAAACTTGTCCCACTCAACAGAAATCATTACTTTCTACCTTGGGGGAAGTCGACCCCATGGATAATCAACTCATCACATTTGATATTGATAGTGAAGAACCTCGCCTTCCCACTTTGATCTCTTTTCAAATCCCAGTAAAAATTCGGAACAGTACAGTTCATCGATGCATCATTGATGAAGGTGCATCTACATGCATTATGTCCAAATCTGTATGGCAAAAACTTGGCTCCCCCAAACTCATACCATCTACCATTACCTTAAGAGCTTATGATGGACGACCATCGTCTCCTGAAGGGCTCTTCCAAAATTTCCCCGTAGAACTCGGGGGCAAGACCATTCTCATCGACATTGAAGTTATCGATGCCCCACTCGATTATAATATCTTGTTCGGTCGTAGCTACATGTACGCTATGAAGGAAGTTGCCTCTTCCGTCTTTCGAATGATGATGTTCCCCCATAACGGGAAGATCATTACCATTGACCAAGTGTTGTGGTGGGAAATCCCCCTACGGACTAGCAAATAGGGTTATAGTATGCATGCAGATATGACCAAAATAAAACTACTTTCTACTTTCGTCCCAGACTTAATCCCCATTTATTTTTAGCAAATACATGGTTAGACCAACATACCTTGTTCTATATGGTTGATGTTGATCCTTCTTCATTCTTGACCGCTTGTTGGCAGCTCTCCTCCCAAGGCTGACTTGCATACAAAACAAGCAACAAACTACACATGCATTTTACCTATAGACTAATGGGTTAGAGATTCAAACACATATTTATTGGACTATGAAGAACTCATATAGTGGGATGGGAAAAGAATTTCTTTATTATTAACTTTAATGAATCAACTTACAATGTCGAGACCAGCCACTGCTCCATGAATCCTGATCCTGGGCTCCTCTTCAAATGTCCTCCAAATTCTTTTCTTTGTATCTCTTCTTGCACAAGGATGGCTAAAGGGTTGGGATAATGGGAATGTGCAATTGAGAAGAGTTTCTTTACTGTTTTTCTCCTTCTCCAAATGGGACCCCTAACCCTTCTTTTATAGGCTAGAAGAAGCTAGGTATTTGGATGAACCCTCGACCATGCATGGCCGGGAGTTTCAGTTAACTCACCAAAAGTTGTGTGTTCCGTCGGCAACTTTCCTTTTTTCGTGCTTTTGTCGGTCCACGCGGGCTGTTTTAGGTCAGCTAGCATGTACACGCGTGCAGTAATGGAGTAGGGCATGTGGGCCCTTATAAAAAAGGTTTTTAAAAGAGTTGTTTAGCAGTGCTTTTGGCAAAGAAGGGATCTGAGATGGCCTGATGCTAGATAAGAATGTATGGTGTAAATTAGGGTTATAAAACCAAGTCTCACATTACGAGCCTAACCCTTCTGCCAACATCTATAACATTCTCCCTCTCATCCACACGAGTCATGATGCATACCCACTCATCGAAATGGGTCCCAGAATTTTCAAAGACCCATCATTGTTAGGAACTTACCATGGTGCACCACCACTCCTTCATCCTTCCAATCAAGTATGCGTCATATCATCCAATGGAACTGACATAGAGGATACCCTTCCTCCTAGGGAGGCTTCTATCATATCTGATGTCCCACTAGTCACAGAGCTCACCCCTCACGAGCCTCCTATGAACTCGTTGACTACACTAGTCCATGATTTCACCTCTCCCCAAGGCCATATCCCAGTTTGGGAGACAGTTCCCCAAGCCATTACTCAAATCCCCTTCTTCTACCCTCCACCTGGCGTACAAGCTTTCCAAGTAACTGCAATGCTTACCCTCCCTAATATGGTGTTAGCAATTCCATTTTGGTATTTACATCCACCAAAGATGGTCCCTCAACCATCCCTTCCCCCCCAAATGGAAGAAATCCCAATGACGATTCCCATACTCACTCCCACCATACCCTCCACACCCCCACTCACTACCCTCCCTACCACAACTAGGGGTAGGCGAAAGAAGAAAGAGCCCACAACTCCACTTCCCCCACGCGTCCAACCTCCTTGTGCGCTATGTGAGACAGATGGACACCAAACCAACAACTTCCCATCTCTACCCGAGTTATGGAACCTGATTCCACTCAATAAAACACCATCAAAACTTGCCATTGTAGAAAGTATTGTTGCTACTGCCCCTCACTCAAGTAGCAAAGGGTTGCGAACCAAATTCTCTTGCGCCATATGTTCAGAATATGGCCACTATACACACCATTGCCTAGCACTACCGTGCTTCCGATAGACATTAGTCACAGTACGCCAAAGCTTCCAGAACGAACCCAATCCAGCTACATCATCCCTACCAAAAATCACTGACATCCATTATGTCACAACTTCAGTCAATGAACGTATGAGATTCCCTTTCTCTTTATTTGAATCCTTAGATTATTTTACATACCAATGTCCTATGATCATTTAATACGGGCAATGCCAATCGACCCTGATTCAAACCCCTGTGCCCCCTACAGAATCAATGGTTGACCTTACCTCATCACTAGAGATTCTTCATATCATTTCTCCCGAACTCGAGGCACTCCTGAAGCCTCCATGGTTCTTGGATGACTTATTTGAGGATTCATCCCCAAATCCCCCCAATTCTCCCATTCATTTCCCTACGGAAATTTTACATCCAACTACCACTGGTACTCCTCAGTACTTTGATATTTGGTTTATGTCGAGCGAACCATTTCAATCTCATTGCATCATTTCCTCTTCTTCTTCATCACCAGGGGATAGCCACATGGCGACAGTCACCGATATCACTCTTTATGACCCCTTGTATTCCCTCCAATTCCACTGTGACAAGGACATACTCAAAGAGTTAAACACCCCCAACTATCCATGGGATGTGCTACACCACAGAGTGCTCTTCTTTCCACAGGAAGCCTCCACGCCTCCTAACCAACACCCCATATACGTGGTTGAAACCAAGGATTTTATCCCATTAGGGAATATCGACTGGTTCAACAACCCCATTCCTGCCCCTGATTTTTTTGAAGAAGGAAACATGGCCAACATTTCCCTGACTATCAAAATCGATATTTCCATAAAAAATGGAGTCGTTGAGGAAATCACCATTGGTGTCTCTTGCACTCCTCAAGAAATCACCGCCTATAAAGCCCTCTTCCAAGAATATCGGGATATTTTTGCTTGGTAATACATAGAGATGCCAGGCCTTTATCCCTCTATCATCGAACATCGCATTGACACCTAGCCTGACATTACACCAGTTTGTAAAAAACAACGACCGCTACACCCATCCAAAGAAGCGGCCATCAAAGCCAAGATTGACAAATTACGTGCGACTGGGTTCATCTACCCCATCTCCTATACATCATGGGTTTCCATCCCTGTACCCGTTAACAAAAAACAGGGCATTATCCGCGTCTGCATGAAATTTCATGATCTCAATCACGCATGTCCCAAAGACAACTTTCCAACGCCTTTCATCGATCAAATTATCGATGACTACTAGGCCACAAGGCTCTATCCTTCATGGACGGTTTCTCTGGTTATAATCAAATCCAAATTCACCGAACCGATCAATACAAAACCGCATTCACCACCCCTTGGGGTACTTTTGCATATCGTGTCATGTCTTTTGGCCTAAAGAATGCCGGCGCAACTTTCCAACGGGCTATGACATACATTTTTCATGATCCGGCTCATATCATCCTTGCATACTTGGATGACCTCACAGCTCGATCCAAGAAATGCACCCAACATCTTGATGATTTACGGATCATCTTCCAACGGTGTCGTTAGTACAACATCCACTTGAACACCCTCAAGTGCGTGTTCTGCATCACTGCGGGGTGCCTCCTTGGATTCATCATTTCCCAAAGTGGTATTACCGTGGACCCCCTCAAAGTCCAAGCCATCACAGAAATTCCACCCCCCCGGAATTTACTTCAACTCCAGAGCCTACAAGGAAAAGCTAACTTTCTACGACAATTTGTCCTAGACTACGCCACTCGAGAACACGGTTTCCTTCGCTTACTACGCCATGAAATCCCATTTCACTGGGATGAACATGCCCAAAAAACATTTGACTATCTTAAAATGGCATTGTCTAACACCCCTTTAATCAGTTCACCAGACTATGATCATGACTATATCCTCTGCATATCAACATCAGCTGTCTTAGTAGCAGGAGTTCTCTTTCAAATCGGCGATGAAGATCATGAGCGTGTCATTTATTATGTTAGTAAAAACCTCTTAGGTCCACCCTTGAAGTATAAACACAAAGATAAATTAGCCCTTGCAGTCATCCTCGTAGTCCAGAAATTGCGTCATTACATTCTGCTTCGCATGACTAAGGTCGTAGAAGATTCCAACCCTATGCAATACTTGTGCAGCCGTCGGCAAATTAATGGCAAATTTTCCCGATGGATCATTATCCTTCAGGAGTACGATATTGAATTTTCAACACCCAAGAGAAAGAAAGCTCTCATCCTCATTGAACTTGTCATGGCCTTCCCCTTTGATACTACCAGTGCCCCTGTCAATACCGACTTCCCCGACGAACATCTCTTTTACATCACTTCGGATGATCCTTGGTACGATGAACTCCTCGTCTACCTCTGAGCCCAAAAGTTTAGTAACCACCTCTCACGAGATGATCGTCATCATATTCGCCACTAGGCCCCCCACTATCTCCTCATCGGAGATATCTTATATCGGTGAGGGGTCGAAACCATACTTCGTCGATGCTTGACTATTGACGAGGTCGATAGAGTCTTGAATGACTTCCATAGCGGCACATGTGGGGGCCATCTTTTGGGAATGTCCACTACTCAGAAAATCATCCGAGCAGGTTATTTTTGGCCTACATTGTTTCACAATTGCATTCATGTCGTGAAGTGATGCGAGAAATGTCAACTTTACGCCAACAAAGCATGAACACCACCTGCTCTTCTTCACCCAGTCATTACTGCTGGCCCCTTTTGTAAATGGGGCCATCGACTTCATGACTTGTAATCCCCCATCCAACAATGGACACAAATACATTGTTGTCGCAGTTGATTACTTCACAAAACGGGTTCAAGCTATGCCCACCTTCAAGAACACTTCTGACACTGCAGCACGTTTTTTCTTTAATCATGTCATATCCTGCTTTGGAGTACCACTCCAACTAGTTTCCGATCATGGGAAACACTTCGAGAATGAGATTTTCGTCGAACTCTCATCTCGGTTAGGATTCTTCCACGATTTTGCCTCACCATATTACCCTGAGTCTAACGGACAAGTCAAAGTAGTTAACAAGGTCATCAAGACCATGTTACAGAGCACAGTTAATAAACATAAAACCAATTGGCATCATATGTTATTTTTCGCACTATGGGTTGACCGTACGACCGTGAAAATGGCCACTGGTTTCACACCATTTCATCTAGTCCATAGGGTTGAGGCCACTCTTCTCATTGAGTGTGAAATTCCCACCTTACACACCGCAATTGAATTATTACCCAACACTACTCCAATGGAGAAGCTCTTGCTGAACTTAGAGTCCCTGGATGAAGATTGTCGATCTTCATTACAGAACAATGAGGTAGCCAAAAAATGGTCAAAGGCCACCTTTGATCGCCATGTCAACCTTCACTCATTTCATGAAGGAAACCTCGTCCTTGCTTACGATATCGCTCACGATACCCTTGGTCATGCCAAATTCGAGTCACTATGGCATGGACCCTACATTATCCAACATTGTCTCACCAAAGACGCATACATCCTGGCCTCTCCCGAAGGCCTCTTTCTCAAAGAACCCATCAACGGGTTATACTTAAAGAAATTGTACTCCTAAGCATAACCATTCTCCTTTAGGTTATTTCTTTTATAGTGTTTTTAATCTTTTTTCCACCCCTCACATCTAAACTATCATTTTTTCTATTGACAGATGCTTCCTCCACTGGCCTACCACATCGGTTACGCCGATAGCGCTAGCCGTTGGACACAAAATCTCGCTTCGGCAGCTTGGGCCCTCTATACCCCCTCACATGAAATTCTCCACTCTAGCGGCATATGTTTGGGTTCAGCAACCAACAACCAAGACAAATACACTGTCGTCATTGGCCTCCTCACCGATGCCCAACATCATCGTATTCGTCACCTTAGCGTCTTTCTCGACTCTCAACTAGTCGTCCTCCAGCTCAACAATGTGTACCACGTCCGCGATCCTTGCCTCTTTCGAAAATACCTGTAAGTTAGACTTTTATCTTGAAATTTTGATTTCATTACATTTACACATATTCCAAGACAATTGAATCAAATTACAGATAACTTAGCTAACATTGTGTTAGATTGGCATATATTGCATCAAGATACCTCTACACACACATAAACCATCAAGAACCTGTCACAGCATATATATAGATTAGACATCATCAAAACATTAACAACACACATGTAAACATCACATAGATCCCAAAATGTATACTCATATATATATAAATCGGTCCACAGTGCCATCAAAATGTTTACGTACAAATATACAAACATCCGCAGGCCAGTGAAGCATCTCAGTACAAAACTGGTGCCACTACACCAAAATGGGCTCACTAGCCTATATACAAAATAAAAAAATACATAGAGTGACACTCAAGGTGCCTCTAGATCACCACCTCCTTCCCCTCCCTCAGGTAGTGGTCCCCCACCCACCACTGGTCCCTCCGGACCGGGAGGTAACCGTCCGGTCATCGCAACACCTGCTACTGCTTCTCGCTGCACCACAGCCCGCCACGTCAGTGGAACTCCCACACACTGCTCTAGGATTCCCTCATCCTGGATGTGTGACCACATGCCCTCAGGCACGCCCTATAGCACCGCCTCCAGGTGGTGATGAATATCCTCAAAATCTCCCCCGGCTTCCGTTGGAGGAGCATGCGATGGCCCGAGACCTGGGTCATCAAAACGATGTCTCCTCGCTGCTCTCTCGTCATCATCTGGTCTTGCCTCGACATCCTCATGTCGACGTCTCTCTCCTGCCCACGGTGGTCTCTCCGACTCCTGGCAAGCTGGCGCTCTCGTCAGCTCAACCTCACACCCACAAGGTCCCACATCTGCACATACAAACAACCAAACGATAGTATCAACATCTATCCAAAATACACATGTCATGCTATCTCAAAAATCTACATATCAAACTCATAAACATACCTCGGTGATCAAACACCTCCCCTGGAGGTAACACCATTTTTGGATCACCCCGACAGTCAACACCAGCATATGGATATTGCAATATAACCTGCGGCATTTGTCGCCACACCTGTGCCGCCTCAGCCGTGAAAAAATGGCCACCCTCACCACCATCGTGGAGAACCAAAATCATTGACCACTACCTCAGTCACGACTCTCACGCACCAGGAGCACCCAATAAAATCCTAGGGCACAACATAGGCACAACATGGTGTCATTCCGGAGCATTGTCCTCTTGGAATCCATGATCAAGAGACCACTTTCGAGGATAGTTTTTGTGTCTCTGTAACAACCTCGTTAAAAAATGAAATAGAGGTTTCGAGGATAGTTTTTGCGTCTCTATAACAACCTCGTTAAAAAATGAAATAGAGGTTTTGATGATAGTTTTTGCGTCTCTGAGGCAACCTCGTTAAAAAATGAAATAGAGGTTACGAGCATAGTTCTTGTTTCTATGTCAAGCTCGTTAAAAAATGAAATAGTTTTCCCCCTCTCTATTTGAGTCAAGTCCTTCATCTAGTATTTAAAGCTTCATTTCATTCTCCTTTGTAGTTGGATGAAATGAAGCTTGGGGGCATTTTCCTCAGCCTCTGGACTTCATGCTGAAGTAGAGCCGCTAGTTTCTTAAGCTGGGGGCTAAGTACCAACCATGCGTTGGGAAGTTACAAGCATAGTTTTCTATGGTTCAAGCTTGTGTAAAAATGAAACCACTTACCTCAAGCATAGCTTCCTCTGGTTCAAGCTTGTGTAAAAATGAAACCAGGTCCAAGCATAGTTTTGTTTAGTTTTTAATCTTGTGTAAAAATTAAAATCTATCCCAAGCATAGTTTTGTTTTGTTTTAAATCTTGCGTAAAAAATGAAAACAATCCCGAGCTTAGCCTTTGTTCTTTCTCATGCTCATAAATACATGAGAATAAGTTACCGAGCTTAGTATTTGTTCTTTATCATGCTCATAAATCAATGAGAATGTAACCGAGTATACTTTTATCACTTTTTCAGACTCATAAAGGTTATACGAAAAAGGAACCCCCTGGGGTTCCCTTTAAGCTCTTTTCAGACTCTCTAAACATGAAAAGATTTCCGAGCGACCTTGTTCTTTTCACACTCGTTAAAGTATTTGAATAAAATGTCTGTTGAGCGATAGTTCATCTCTTTTTTGGTCTCATCAGACTACTTTACGAAAAAGGAACTGAGAGAGTTCTCTTTAAGTGTTTTTCAGACTCTCTAAACATGAAAAACCCCTGAGTTTTCTTTCTTTGGACTCGTTAAACAAACATCGAAAGGCCCAAAATGAGACCGAACCACTCCTTCCTAGGGTTCGTTAAACATACTCTG
>ML791869.1:73741-107397 GCA_009831015.1 Picea engelmannii
GTTAATGATGTAAACCTATCTATTTCCTTCAGAGGGGTCAGTGGCCTGAGTTCCTGAAGAGAGAAGGGAGAAGAACTTTTCCTGAGAAAAGAAGTTGCATTTTCCCTTGTAAAAACCCTGTAAAAAAGGAAGTTCGCAGGTTGTTATATAGGTAGGGTGCGAGAATGTCTGATTCTCACAGGTTGCACCATAGCTAGGGTGCGAGATGTTCACATGTTGCTCCATAGGTAGGGTGCGAGAATGCCTACACGTGGGAAAAACAAGCGTTTTCTCGAATCTTCTAGAAGGAGAAACTTCTATGATGAGGTGGCATCCGAATGGTTTGGATCTTACTCGCTTTGATGATTTAGTGGGATCATCCTAACCTCCTCACCTTATCCTCTTCAACTTATAAAAGGAGAGGAGTTCTCATGGAGAAAAAGTTAGCTTTGGTTAGCTTGGAGCTTTTGGAATTGGCTAAGTTGGATTTGGCTTGGAATTATCAGCTTGGTTGGAGTGTCTTTGAGATTTGCTTTGTCAAGGTAGATTGTGAGTAGCTATCAGATTCATGGTTTCAGAATCCTTGAAGCAAGAAGTGTGTGGGGAACAAAGGACAGTTGGAAGGGAACTTACGACATCAAGGCCATGGTTGTAATCTCTCTTTCACATTTAATATGATACAGTAATATGATTCTTTCCTATAAAGCTTGTTGTGTTTTATTGTATGATTCCTTGATCACATACATAAGTTTATATTGAGTTTATGCTATTGCTCTCACTTTGGTTGGTTGCATTCTTTTGTGGGTTCATCATTGTATGAGCATTGGAAAGGAGCTAGGATGGCAATGGCGAGAGGAAGCAACATTTAAACGGTATGTCACTCATCCCTCTTTAGTTAATAAATTCAATATCTAAAACTTAAGGAAAGCGTCATGTTATGGTGTGTTTTGTTCTAGATCTAGGTGGATCTAGGGAGATCAGTTAGTGTCCGTACCTACCGATTTGTCCGATAACACCCTGGTCCTCTGTTGCTTCGACTTGTCCTCTCATTCTTGTATTGATCGCTCTATTTTCCTAGCCATGAAGTCCCTTAATTCTTGTTTTTTTTGTTTTGTAGCTTCTTCCTATGATTTCCTTCTAATTTGATCCCTTTCAATCCAGGTCTTTCCTAAAAAAAGTGAAAAAAGGGCATTGTTCTCAACAAACTTAATGACTTCAAATTCTTCTTCAGTCAATGTTCCATGGGCAATGATAGGTACATGAGTAACTCTTCCACATAGGGTTATCATCTTTCCTTTAAACAATCCTATCCTTCCCAATGAAGGAATCATAGCGGGCTTTCCCAAGATTTCCCAAGTGATTTCTGGCATAATGTTCACATATGTTTCTTCATCCAATATACAGTCTATGTCAAGGTCTCCTATTCTTGTTTCTATACACTGCTTCTTTTTTAAGATCTCTGGTAAACTGATGTCTTTGTGATCATTCAGTGTTTCTTTCAGTTGTAATAACATAGTCTTTGATTCTTTCTGGTTCTTTAACATATCCTTAGTTTCTCGACCTTCTTTATAGTTTTCTTGTCTCATGTTCATATTTTCAACTTTATCAATCATTATAGGGCAATCCTCAACCTCATGACCAATAGCTTTACAACAAAGAAAAATAGGACCTATACTAGGGCATTCCTTAGCAAGATGTCCTGATCTTCTGCAATTATAACACAGTGTCAATCATCACTTTCTTTTAAACGATCCCCAACCTTTCCTATACTACACACTGGGATCACAGTGATGGACCTGTAATCTGCAAAAAATATTTCTAGGGTCTTGCATCCACTTGTTAGTCCAAAAATTATTTCTATGCATAGGAATAACATATCTTTCACTATCTCTATCAAATTTATTCAAATCAAATATTCTTTCTTCTAGTTGTGCCCTAGTTTCTAGACTAGGACAAAATCTATCAAACGTACTTAGATTCATACTTTCGAAGAAAACATTTCCACTTATCTTACCTTTACCAGAGAACAAAGCTTTAAGATCTTACCTCTTTTCTTCAGATCCAGTTTCTTTCTTAGCACAGAGCTTCACAAGTCAAGTAGAATACTGCGCACTACAACAACAAGTCTACGCATAGAGCTTTCTATTTTCTTCAGTTCCTAGCAATCACAGTTTCAGGTCCCAGAAACTGAACCATTTGTTGGCACAGGGGTAGACCTAGGGTTCAATGCTTCAACAATGCACCAACAAAACCCTAACTAACAGGCCCTTTCATAAACACCTGCGAAGAAGATGAATTCTCACCTGAGGTAGAGGCAGGGGGGGTTGCAGGACTCAAGTGTCTACAACCTAGCTGGGACACATATCTTTGATTACAACACTTAATAGAGCACTTAGCCAACAATATGCATTAAGTTATGATTCTTATTCACATCGCAGATTAACCCTTATTATATATTAGTGCAGTAGTAATCAATATTAAGCGCATCTAATCATTTAGCACATAGCATCAGAGCGGATCTCGCATTTATTCATATATAAAGCACTAAGCATCAATGGATCTACCTATCACACGTCAAGAATAGTGCACTAAGAAAATAGATACATAAACATCATGAACAACATTGCACAAAGCACAACAACATAGGATATATGTGGTTCACCCCAGTGTGGGGCTACGTCCACCAACGTTTTCTTCTTCTGTATTATTCTCCAAGCTTCTTACATTCTCCTGCTCCTGTGCACAAAGCCATAGAGTCAACCCCACAAAGGACAGGATATCTGCATGCACCTCACCAGATCCTCCTTCCCCGAATTAGGTCAAGGCACAAATCCCTACACAGTCTGTTTTCACAAAGCACTTACAAAACGCTTGCACTTAGCTCTGCAAGCCTTAACACATTCGTGCACAAAGCCAGCTAGCCATGCACTAAGCTGATCAATGACTAGTAACTACTTCTTAAATCACTTAGCTACTTATTTATACATTAAAAAAAGGCCTAAGCATGGGTAAACCCATGGGCTGGCATCCCATACCCGTTACATAAACCCTAAGAGCCCAAAAATCCCGCAAAATGGGCGAGATTAGCATGTCGAAGTCCCAAAAATGGTCAAACACGACCAACGTTTCCTCAAAACTTGGTCGAGGGACAACACGTGGTTTGTGTTACATTCCCCATCAGTTATTCAATTGGTCATTCTCTCTCTGCATGGGCCAATTTGCCACAGTCATTGCTACTTAAACACTTATATGACCTTCTTTTTAATGATCACGTGGTCTGATCTATCATTCTGATGTGTTGGTAGGTGAAGTCATCATGTTTGTAAGTATAGATTAGCTTGTTGTGGAAGCTTACTATTTTATTCATTGATGCATCTCATATCCATTTCACTCAACCATCCCATGAGTCCTCTACCTCATCAATTTCGTCTCGTGTATCATGGCTAGTACTCATCGAGGTTGTTCCCTCTCAGTCAAAAGTTTGGTGTTTATATTAAATCAAAATCAATTTCATGCCTCATATTGTTAACATATGAATTTTATGCATAATTACAGTCTTGGGAAAAAATAGGGTGTTACACCCAAACCTAACCCTCAACCACCAGATGCAAATGCTGAAATTGGCAATGGCCTTAAGTCATTGGGAAACCGAATACAAGAATTTAGAAACACTAGAAATCCAACATGCCTTTCACTTGCTAAATTGTTGGAGACCATTATTAATGTTCGAGGCTATTTATCTGACATTTTCAATTGTAGGGATAAGATGTTTGAATATTATAGGACATGTTTAGATGGAAAGCAAGTGAGAGTTCTAAAAATTTGAACACAAAATCTTATGATCTTTTTTATTGACCTTAGAATTTCTTTACACCCTCATGTGACAAAAAACTAAATTTGCATGGGCTGATGAACATACTAACTTATTTTAGACCACTTGATCGATAGGTGGTTTATGGTTTTTGAAAAATATCCCTGCAATAACAGAAAGGTGCCATTGTATTTCCTTAGAAAAGTATGGGCCAAATTTGTTTTAGGTCAGCACGTCAACTACTTTGACATTGGTGAATTCTAGGGGGTGGGTTGTGGTTCCATGCAAGATCAAGAAAATGCCAAGAATGACCCATTAATAGGTTATGTAGGTTATATAATATTTTCTCAACATTTTAAAGTGTCAAACTTTCTGACTTTGATGTATAATTTTCTGACCTAACATTTAGGAATAGGTTTCTTTCCTTTCATTGTGCACTTTGTGTCCATTTTATGTAGTTTTTGTTTTAGGATCAATCCCATCAAGTTGTGATAGTTAACCCATATTTATCATTGTATGTTGTAATTCATGTGGTAGTGCATACTTGACATGGATGTCGTAGTTAGTACCTCACTTTCATTTGGCACCCATGTTGAGTTATTTGTGTAGGCTCAGGAGCCGTGTTAGTTTTGTTAGCGACTTTGAGAATAATCCATGTGATTTTCTATATCCTCTTTTTTTGGCCATTACGTATGGCCTCCCATTTTTGTGTTTTGAGTTGCACTTTCATTTTCTTATAGTCGCTTGTGCTTTTAAACCTAATGCTCAATTGCAATTTTTTAATTTTTGCTTACAACCAATACATTTTCTTTTATTTCTATCCATTGCATATACACTGGTTGCATTTCAAAACCTTATCCTTGGATGGGACATGCTTATGAGTGTCTACATCATGTACATCATTTTTTTTGCACTTTTTTCACATGTATATTTTGTGTGTTTGGATTGAAGTTGCATGTATTGAAACATTCATCTCCTCCAATGTATTTATAACATTCTTTTATTCTTTTTTTTTTCTCAGAGTTTATAATATGAAAAAGGCACACAACAAATCAAATATTTATTAAAAAAGAGTGGGGGGGGGGGATTGAGATATATACAAATTTGATTATGGTAGCAAGTCAATGCCACCCTCAAACAAAACACTTGTTTTGAGTCAATTCCTTAATAATTAGGTTTTAGTATTTCCTTAGAAAGTGTCATGGTTCAAAGTTTACACTCCTCTATTTGGGTACTCTTCCAATCACTATGGATATTCTATCATTTCTCCCTACATTGATGGGTGGTATCATTTGTATTTTTGGTCTCAGTTATTGCTCTAGTCTTTCAGTTATCATGCTTATGGTGAAGGAAAGTTTTTGTGTGAGTCATCAATTTCTCTAATACATTTTTTCCATCCAATATCGACCTTCCTTATGTCAAGTTGTCATAGTACATAATCATATGAAATTTTCCTTATCTTGTGTTGATATATAAGGATTATTTATTTCCTTCGCATTAGCGAGTAATCTCCTATTGACTACGACACATTTCTCTGGGAGATAGACTTAGGGTCAGTAGCACTTTGGGGCTTGATTTCATCATTGGCAGGCTACCTTGCATTTCCTCATTGGTAGATGACTGAGTGGTTTCCCATGTGGTCAACAACAAGACCTCTATTCACATATTTCAATTCACATTGTACCTTGGAGTCCATTTTCATCATTGGTGGATTTCCTCACCCTTGTTAAATGATTTCGTTATTGGTTGTTGATCAGAGGGAATTTTTGTCTGTTATTCTCACTTGGTGCACACAACGGTCATCATAGTGGTACGTTCTCTTAATATATATCTAATAACTTCTCAACACAAATCTTGTTGCAACGTTCCCTTGTGTTGGTTGATGGGGGATGCCTTAATTCCCTCATTCTAGTGGATCCCTTCCCATTGAAAATGGATCTTTATGATACCTTGGGGATAGTAGTGATCAATGGTAGGTTCTCTCACCTTCGATAATGGGTATTCATTAATGACCCCTGCTCGATGGAATATATAGGTGTTCTACTTCAATATATCTATTCACACTTGTTGTACCTTAGTTCCCATTATCATAATCAATGGATTACCTCACATTTGGCAATAGGTTCCATTAATGCATGGTGACTAGATGCTTTCTCCCATTTTGGACTTTAGAGAACTTACTCACATGAAGAATAATTGTACAACGAGAAGGATTTGGATTAAAAACCTTGTGCACAATTGCATTTTGCCTTAAATTATTCATCTTGGATATTATATAATACCACTAGCACATTGGAATGTTAGTACCATGGAGAACTAGTTTGTACTTTACACAATTTCATTTAATGTTCTCCTTGTATATATAGATACATGGATTCATGTTATATTTTGTTCGTGCCTATGATTTATCTAATCCACAATTTATCTATCGTTTTCATATACATTCTTCATGAATCCGTAGTTTATTTGATTTAGTATCCATGATTATTTTACCTAATAATGGGTATGCCTACATTAGGGAAGAGAGTATATAATACATTGGCTTATGTTTTTTTCAATCCCAAGTACTCAGAACTTTTCTCTTGTTCACGTGTGAGATCCTCATGTAGCCATTATAATGTATTTTAACCATAAAATACTTTTTTGACCTCACACATTAGTGGACATATGTTGTATCATATTTGATCACCCTATGTTTAGAGAGTTTATTTTATCCCTCCATTATGATTTTCCTGATTTGCAGAGACACTTCTCAGGATTATCTAACATTTGACCACATGTTTTATTCCAACAACACATGTTGTACCTTATCATATATAAGTGGCCTATAAAATACCTCAAAAAATATAAACAATGCACATAATGCACCTCCTGTGATTGGGGTTCTAGGATTTCAGACCCTTATTGGCCTTGATCCCGTGCCCAAATTGTTCTAACTTCTTTTACACCATATAAAATGAAGCACTTGAATGGGGAAAATCTTACCTTGGACTTTAAACATTGAATTATTAATCATTAAGAGGGGAACACATAGACACATGTGTTGAGAGAGAAGAAGTTCCCTAGTGTTGCAAATATTTACATTATTATCTCACTGGAAATCCTTTTCCAAGTATACAATGTCTTCTTATAAGAGATCGAAGTTCTTTGTCGGACTTTTCTCCTTTTCATAAGAATTGATGGCCATTAGAGATTGGAAGTGATCCGGTACGTTGTTCGGGTTGGAGAATTGTCATCTTGGGTGAAGTAAGAACCAACTAACATACCAAGGTATATCGTTGATTGTTGTACTTTTCATCAAATCAATACAATCTCTTTTATTTCCCTCCCCTAACTCAATGTCACATTTGTTGGAATTATTGTTGAGTTGAATTATATATATCGACATTTGATATATGTTAATTTCTTTAAATTGAATTATTAAATCACTAAAAGTGTTTGAAAAAAGGTATAATTTTTTATTTTTTTTGTGAATTTGTTTTACATATACAATGTTGTGGGTTGTGGTAAATCTTGCGTAGAAGGAATAAGGATGATTTATTTGATTTGATGTGTTTCTTTCTTGTCATACCTTCTAGTTTCAGTAATTTGATTAAGTATATAGGGAAATTCTCTCTTTAGTTTGTTCTACATTTTTCTCTGTTGACAAATTCACAACCCCTTTTTCAGGGATATCTATCATGCATAAAGGTGCATAGACCTTTTAAACACCTTGGTTGTTCCTGATGGACATATACAATGGAGTTGACTTACACATTGATTGCTAGAATTTGTATGGATATTCATATGGAATGTTTCCCTAGAGTGTTGAAGACTTATGGAGCTTGGTGACTTTATTCATGATACACACATGGGGTGTTGGTTGGTTTTTTAGAGGACACCTTTCTTTGGAGGAGTGTTGGGCACTTTAGAGGAGGGCATTGAGACTTGTACTTAACTTGATGAAGTTTAGGTTCAGGGAGTGATCATGAAGGTGGGGTGGACTCATAGGAACACTTTCCTTAGAAGGAGTGTTGGAGATATGAAGGCTTGTGGAGGTGATGTTGAGGGGCATGAATTCTCAATGCTCAATGGTAGGGATTAAATCCAAGGAAGATGCCAAATTAGACTCTTTTATATTTGGGATGGAGTAATATTTTGAGTTAATGTTCTGGCCATTGTTCGTTGAGATTTAAAAGTTGTTTCAAAATTATCTTTTTGTTATGTTTATGCATTTTCTAGTTTATAATAATTAATGAAATAAATAAACTAATTTAAGAAGCTTGGGGAAAGTAATTCTCAAGGGTAACCTCTAGGGACAGTAAATGAAGATTGTCTTATAGCTTTGAAATCTCTAACAAATAATTTTGATAAGAACTTATTATAGCAAGATAAAATGTAGGAAAGATAAACCATTCTAAAGGAGAAATAAATAAAAATTGTAACATTAAAAAATAAGAAAAAAACTAATAAGCATAAAAAAATGTTTTACTGAAAATAATAACCAACAATCTGTTCAATTAAAAACAATAACTTGGTAGATCGAAGTTCTTACTAGATGCATGTAACATATATTTTAAAATGGAATAATCCACAAATCAAAATGAATGAACAAAAAACTTTAGCGAAATATGTCATTTGACTCCAAAACAAACAATTTATGCATTCAACTTAAAATAATTTGTTTCTACAATCATCTTACAATTTCCTAAAGTCAAAGACCCCTTCTAAGATATTGAATCCCTTATTGATAAAATAAAATTGGTCTAATTATGGAATAAAATAAAATAAAACCCTTGTAAAATCCATAAAATCAACGTTTTTTTCCACGTCTTCAATGAACTGAATTCTTAATTTATGCGCGAGTCAAAAATTATAAATTCTCCCTTGATTAGAAAAAATGACCCTTGGAAATGCATGTTATGTTTTTTTCTCTTTTCTCTTTCTTTGGTAACATCTTATTATTATCTTGGAAACTTTGAGATAATGTGTAACATACCCAGTCACCAACAGGCTAGGCACACTACCTCAAAACCTCACTTCAAGATTGATCTTGAATTCTAATAACAATTGATTCGAAATCAAGAATGAAATATTGTAATAAACACACATGCAATAATAAATATTCATGCTAAACCATCTAAGAAAGGAACAACGTGATATGCACATAAATAACCAACAACCAAACACATTACAAAATATGAATATCAGAGATAATAATAATACACAGTGGAATATAAATATACAGAAAAAAAAGAGAACTTATATTTAATTAAACCATCACCAACTGGATGTAAACCAAGGACATTCCTCCCAACCATAGACATTGTTGTTTCAATTATCAACAACAAGTCACCCTCGATCTAGGGCTATGAATCCATAAGGACGGGTCCTAGGCCAAACCTAAAAACACACAACAATTGGATAATTAGATCTTAGGTTTTCCCAACCACACAACAATCCTAATTTCCATATCTCATTCCCATTCATCTTGCACAACCCAAAGAAATGAACCCCTTTCTCTGCCATGGAGTCCCTCGGGTTGTTCAATTTCTCTCTAGGGCTCTAGTGCTACTAGTCATGAAATTTCCATGCTGGAAACTCCAAGGATTCTCAGATGTGACAGTTATTTCATAACTACCATCAGTATCATGCCCATAGGCATCCATTCCAACCTGGAATGATCAATAATCCCTCACATCCATCTCCCAATGGCTCTCCTCCAACCATTTATTTCCATGCTCCAACCAAGAGCACACGAATTAGTAAGAGTGAATGAGGAAGAATGTCAAGGAAAGAGTGTAAGAGTAAAATGGAGAAGAAAAAAGAGCAACCTCCAAAGATACCACAAATAGGGTTTATATAATTACAAGAACCAAGAACCACATGGCCTCTTATCTCTTTTCCTTGTTTGTCTTGCAACAAATGATATATATATATATATATATATATATATATATATATATATTACATTTCTAGGCACTGGGGTGTTACATCCCCCTCCCCTTATTTTTGCACTGTCCTCAATGCAAAAAACCATACAGGTGATCTTAATATTACAAATATAGGCTCTCTATCCTTTAATCCACACAGGAAGTCCAACCAAATGCTTATATACATAGGCTCTCCGACCTAAAAGAAAACATGAATACATAGGCACTCCAACCCAAAACATGCATAATGATCTTTAGAATTTATATTTATGGAAACAATGCCAATCAACAAGCTCTCATTCGCTATCATTTGCCACAACCCAAATAAATGAACCCCTTTCTCTTCCATGTAGTCCCTCGAGCTGTTCCACTTCTCTTCAGGGCCCAAGTGCATTCGACCACAACGTTTCAAAGTTGCGGCTCGAAGAACTTCAGCTGCAACAAGTCCATTGGAATTTCTTCATTCTATGTCTTCATCATTGAGCTCAATTTTCTTCTAGTGATATTTTTCTCAAGCTTCCATATTCCATAGCAAACATCTCATCTTTATTACAAACATACAGTCATCATGAGATATCATTATAACAATTTTCAATCATAAATGTCAAATTTGTTTTATACAGGAAAACAAAAATTTTCAGGCATGAGATTTCTACTCATAATTTGTTTGGCTCTTGCAGCTGCATGCATCACCTAATACCATTATTCCTACAATTTTCTCAACCTTCAATCAACCAAACCAATTGTTAGCATATCATAACAATTTTTAATTTCTCAAATCTATTTATATACATGAAATAAAATTTCCCTAGGCATGAGGATTTTTGTCATAATACTTGGCTCTTATAGCAACAATAATTTGTCTTATTTATGGGCTTAAATCCCTGCCACATCCAATAACGTTCTCCCTACAATTTCCTCAACATTTCATTCAACCACACAAATTGTTAGCATAACACAAAAATTTGTAACTATTAAATTCTCAAATATATTTTATACAGGAAAATAAATTTCCAGGCATGAATTTTCTGCTCAGAATGTTTGGCTTCTGCAGCTATACATATAAATATTCCTTATGAGCTTACATCCCTATCATATCCAAGACATCCTACCTAAAATTTTCTCAATTTACACTCAACCAAAACAAATTGTCAGTAATTATTAAATTATAATTCTCAAAACTGTTTTCTACAGGAAAAATAAAATTTCCAAGCATGATATTTTGTTCATAATGTTTGGATCTTGCAACAGTAGAGGCCAGTCTTCCTTATGGGTTACATTACTACCATATCCAAGACCATCCTACCTACAATTTTCCCAATTTATACTCCGCCAAACGAATTGTCAGTGTCTCATGTACAATATATATATATATATATATATATATATATATATATGGAAACAAGTGATCTCATAATTGTTTACAGCTACAATTCAGTTACTTCCATCAATTCTCGACATTAAATGGAATTCAACTATTGAATGGAATGAACCCATCATTTACACATGTATTATCAACAATCTTTTATTTCTTCTATCCAAAAATATTTTTTATTACCATGTCCCCTCAACATAGCTTTTCTATAATTTATCATTATGTAGTTGCTTTAAACTACAACTTTTGTGTTGCAATATCCAACAGCTCCTGAAGTGTTCTCAACTTCATGAGTTAGCAATAATCACATCATTTCAGTTGTTAGAATAATCATTTCTATGTGATATATTATATGCATGCATTCACCAAAATGCATTCAATAATTCATTTAATACCACTTGTAACATTTTCAACA
This sequence comes from Picea engelmannii, assembly GCA_009831015.1. Lineage (NCBI taxonomy): Eukaryota > Viridiplantae > Streptophyta > Pinopsida > Pinales > Pinaceae > Picea > Picea engelmannii. The sequence goes on from ML791869.1 coordinate 85,234, forward strand.
GCTCCAAAAAGAGATCTCAGAATTGTAACAAACAACAATTCAATCACCTTCAGCTAGTATTCATATTAAATATAATGTATTTATCTACTATTATGTATTTTTAGCACCATATGATTTTCATAATGCAACAAATAATTACCAATAAAATAACAAAATCTAGGTACCAATACCCATGGCCACATCTACACAATGCATCACTGCATTGACTACATAATACCACATAACTATGTCATGCATTCCACCACGATGAATTGAAAGGTCTGGCCAATGCCTCAACACATCATCTGAACTCTTCCAATATTGTCTGACTATTTGGATACCTTCCTCTTCAACCTATACACAACACAGGGAAATATAATTCCTAAGTTCTCTTCAGTGTCAGAAAAGAGGTTGCAGTCCAAACATCATCTATATAGGGGAAGCCATTGAGCACTCACATAGCGCTACAACCCTTTTGTATTCAACCATATCATGGTATCACACATGACTAGCCCTATGGTTATTCATACTATAGGAGTATGTCTCCTAAATTAACCCGGTTATGACCCCATAACCAATCATAACACAATATGCAACTAAGTTTTATCTAAATGCATTCTAGCATCAACAACATTTACATACTCTAGGCCTTCATCCATTACATATCAATTTAAATCTTGAAAAATTAACTGCGGAAATTTTTACCTCAAATTCCTTCAACATTGGAAGCAATCAAATGCATACTTACATGGTTTTTATCAACCTAATTGTTGTTACCTAATAGTTGGTATTTGTAGAAGCTCACAAGTTTCCTCCTCCATCCTTTTGATCAACATTCCTACCTCCCTCATGGGTATTCAAATAGATGAAATTCATAAGAAAAAACAACAACATCCACATCTTTAACCATGTTATATCATTTTTTCCTGAATACATAATCCATCATTAGTCATACTCAATTAACATAACATCATTATTGCATGTATATAACAATAGACTATTATAAGTCCACAAGCATGCCATATGCATTTCCAAGAATCTACATATGCACAAATGCACATCCATATGCATCAAACATTTACTATTAACATACCTACTAATGCATATGTATTTTAACTTCATTCTATGCATAATGCACTCTAGTGCATTTATGTTTCATTTCTATTTCATTTCACTTATTTGTTTATTTATTTATTTATGTTGTAGCTGGTTGTCCTTGAATTTCTTAATATTCTTGTTGCCTTGTGTGCTTCCATTTTTTTCATTTCACTATTGTTCCCTGGTCTGAATATTTTCCATCCAAGTTCCACTTGGCCATTCTGCAATCCAACCAATGTGTTCAATTTACAACAGCTTCTTTTGGGTAGTCATATCCAACCTTACCTTTATGAAACATTCCAACACCCTAGAATGAGGTAGCTCACAACATTCCATCACTCTACTATCACAACATCCTTGAATTCGACTTATCCATAAGCATTCCACATCCTTTCTATTTCTTCTAGTTGTCCATTAGATTACTTCATTAATAAATTCCCACTTTTCCCACTCAAGACCATTCCCAATGGAAGTCTATTTCGTTCAGTGACACTTTTCAAGTGAAAGAACCTTCATTATTCAATCCCTGATTTTTATGCATTAGCATCCTGCTTCCACTGTGAACTTTGATATCATAAGTGGTTTTCTTGCTATGAGTACTTTTAGACAAGTAACTAAGTCATATCTAGAAAATCGTTTCCAGACACTCATGTGCTTGCAACATAGAGATGATTCACACATCACCTCCTAAGCTCCATGTTCTCTTTCACATCAAGTTTACAACTATCTACACAGTTCTGCCTTCAAGGCTATGGAGTCTTACTTTTCTTTTCTATTCCCCATTAATTACATTCTTCACCTGCTAGCTTCATGTCCTATCCGAGGATTCTTGCTATTGTTCCTTGCAATTCATTCAGATTCATTAGAAACTAAATAATAATCCCTTTGTTTCATTATTCTTGAGTTCTTTATCAACTTTTCATTACTTTTCCTATAGATATTTATTGTCTCAACCAACTTCTACAAGCTTTGTCACGTTCCCATGAATCTAATATCCAACCTTAGGCTTGAATTTATCTAATTATATCTCTAATTCTACAAAATGTACAAGCAACCATTTTGTTAGATTTATGTATGTCAAAAAAATTGTCAATTAATGCTACATGTCATTTTTCTGCTCAACTGATAAAGAATTATATCATAGTTCTCCAAATTATAATAATTCCAATTTATCCTCCTTTGAATAATATTTTCAACGACTATACGCATACCCCAATCCGATCTCTGAGCTGAAATTTATGACTTCCTGAAAAAACCACTTTCACCCTTTTTGTACATTTTCTCCACTGGTGTAATTTTATTGAAGTGCCAGCTTCTGTCAACCGCAGATGAAAAAAATGTCAAGAAATAGAGAAAAATTTATATGATACATAGATAATAATAATGACAAGGAATTCATATCAACTCTCAATTTTTCAATCTGATACACCAATAAAAAACTACAACAATATGGAGTTTGCAACTTTGTCATTTTTCACCCGTTTTTCCAGACTTGGAATTTTTAGCAAAACTCACTATCTCACAATCTGTGTACTTTTGAAAAAATTTCACTAAACCAAAGTTGTTTGTCTCAATTAATATATAAAATGATGAGTAAATACAATTTTCCATTTTTGTCATCTAGAGTCAATTTTTCTCCTCCGAAAATCTCAAATATCCTTGAAAAGTGGCCCAGAGTAGTGGATTTATCCTATTTCAGCATTCCCATTCAAATCCTCTTAGGAATTATTTAGTTCATTCATGGGTTGTTTGTGTGTCTTATTTCTGGATTCTCTCCAAGATTTTCAGCGTAATCTGGACCCCTACCAATGATCTGGACCTAGATCTTTAAAAACCATTATTTTTCATTTTATGATAAATCCAATCATAATTATACAATATCCCTCTATGAACCTCTTGTAGATATCTCTTCAGACAAAACCCTTAAGGTTCATAACAATCAGACTTAATATGCTCCAGTTATGGCCAAAATACGAAAAAATCACTCTAGATTTTTTGTTTGAAAATGTGGAACAATTTTGCCTAAGTGCGATATGCACCGTCGATCTCAAATCATAAGAATTATGGACTGCTTTTCTTCTTTCTATTGACAATCAAAGATTGAGTATCAGTGATTTCCTTTGCAAACCAAACCTTCCCATCGATCTCCCCGGTGCTCGATCACCGACCATCGATCATTGGTTGTTTTTCTCCGCAAACCAAAAGTCTCCCACGAATCTCATCGATGATCGATCACCGACCATCGGCCATTGGTCTTCTTCCCCGATAAACTAATATTTCCCATATATATTTTCGAACCCCCACCATCAACCATTGACCATCCCTTCATTGACATGGAAACTATGCTAGTGTGGTATGACACATGGATGTTGATGTGGCATGACACATCATCTTGAAGAATCAACCAAGTTGACATGGAATGACATGTGGATGCTAACTTGGTATTACAGATCATCACCCTCTTTTCTCCATTGGTCATCGACAGTTTCACTTGGTGGAAAATTTGAACTTCGCACAAAATATGTCGATGCCTGACCATCGGCCATCAACGATCAGAGATGTCCCGTCGTTGAACTTCAACACTTCACTGAAGTTGTCGATCCCCAACCATCGACCATCGATGATCGGATGTGTCTCTTGGTTGAAATTCAATACTTCATCGAATTTTTCAATCCCTGACCATCGTCCCTCGATGATCGAAGATTTCTCCTAACGAACTTCTACACTTCGTCAAAACTTGTCGATCCCCGACCCTCGATCATCGACGATCGAAGGTTTTTGTTGAAAAAATTCAACACTTAGAAATTTCAGAAAAATTCCTCGACGAATATGGATCGTCGATCTACCTTATTTTCCAAACCACTAAAATGAACCTCAACAATCGATCTGCTAACTTTGTCAAACTTTGAAAACATTAGAATTTTTAAAATTTTCAAGAACGAATCTGGTTCGTTGATCTCAAGATCGAACACGATCTCGGTCGTCGATTCTCTGAAATATTCCCACACTACACTGACCATTAAAATATGAATTTTTTAACCTTATAAGTCAAATTCATCTTTGCAACCCTGCAGATCGAATCCATTAACTTCTCAGATAATTCTGAATTATTTCAAACTCGAATTTACTCAGGAATTTAAGGACTTTCTTTCTAATCTTCCACCATTTTCCTCAAATTCGCATAGTCTGAAATCTGTGACAACGAATCCGCCTGATTCACACTTTTTTCAACCCATACCATTCCGGTGTTTGAACCAGGAGCTTTGATACCCATCTGTAATGTACCCAACCACCAGCATGCTAGGCACGCTACCTCAAAAAATCACTTCAAGATTGATCTCGAATTTTGAAAACAATTAATTTGAAATCAAGCATGAAATATTGTAATAACCACACATGAAATAATCAAGATTCATGCTAAACCATCCAAGAAAGGAAAAATGTGCCATGCATATCAATAACCAACAAGAATACACATTACAAAATATGAATCTCAAAGATAGTAATAATACACAGTCGAATATAAATATACAAAAAACACAAAGAGCCCTTATATATAATTAAACCATCACCAACTGGTTATATACTAAGGACGTTCCTCTCAACCATAGACATTGTTGTTTCAATTCTCAACAATAGGTCACCTCCAATCCAGGGCTATGAATCCACAAGGACGGGTCCTAGGCCAAATCTAAAAACACACAGTAATTGGCTAATTAGCTCTTAGGTTTTCCCAACCACATAACAATCATAATTTCCATCTCTCTTTCCCCTTCAACCTGCACAACCCAAATAAATGAACCTCTTTCTCTGTAATGCAGTCCTTTGGGTTGTTTCATTTCTCTCCAGGGCTCGAGTGCCACTGGTCAAGAAATATCCATGCTGGAAACTCCAAGGATTCTAAGTTGTGACAATTTTTTCATAACTACCATCTGTATCATGCCCATAAGAATTCATTACAACCTAGAATGATCAGTAATTCCTCACAACCATCTCCCAATGGCTCTTCTCCTCTATCCATTTGTTTCCATGCTCCAACCAAGAACACACAAATTAACAAGAGAGAATGAGGAAGAATCTCAAGTAAAGAGTGTAATAGTAAAATGGATAAGAAAAAAGAACAACCCACAAGAAGGGTTTATATAATTACAAGAACCAAGAACCACATGGCATCCCCAAGAAGCTCATGTAACCACTTTTCTCTATTAAAACCAAAATGGATAATAAAATATAATCAAAAGACTTAGCCCTTTTATCCGCCTGTCTCGTGGAATCATAGCCCCCTATCTCTTGTCCCTTCTCATCTTGCAGCGAACGATGTATATATATATATATATATATATATATATAACATTTCTAGGCACTCTGACCCCTTTCCATATTTACCAGCTCACCAACCTAAGTCACATTTACATAATACATTCTAGTTCATATGGATCAAAACTGGGGTGTTACATAATGTTATTTTTAACACTGAATTTATATTATGGCCACATGGACTCTTGTTGAGTCATCCTTTGACTTCAATGATAAATAACTTCTAAGAATAGTTGCATGGCCATGAGGAAATACCCGACTTAAATTTTATGCTCTCTTGTCTGCCATCCTCGTAACCCTTCTAATGTATCCAAATGTTGAGTTCATTTTTAGCAGCGATACTTGAATTCCATCATCACCATGAATATATAAGTTCAACACTTATCTCAGAAAATACATTAAACATAAAAAGTATTTAAATTCTTCCATGAATTTAGTGTATTGGTCACACCATATCCTTCTCTCACAAATATGAAACAGAAAAACACCAAATCAACATTTTTTTATAACTAGAAAGTTGTAGATATTAGAGAGATGTTTCCAATGATATAAGGAATCCCTAAAATAGATATAGGGGTCAAAATGTATCACAAAAATACAGGGACACATGTGTATGCATGATTTACCATTGGGTGCAATGCACCATGTGTCACACTTTTTCTCCAAATATCAACAATACACCATGTGTCACGACATTCTTCAAATATTGGAAATATGTGTTGTGTTGTAGGTAAAACTATTTTGGGTGTGATATATTTTTAAGGATAAAACCTTTTATCACGCGAGGACAATCTTTTGTGGGATGTGATATGTTGCAGGGAAAGGAAGATCAAATGTGATACATCACAAGGGATGGAACTTTCCTACCACGTGAAAATAATTTTATGTGTGATTTAATGTTCCACAACAAAAGAAATATCAAGTGCGATGTTTCATGAAGGACAAAACTTTATTTTTTCGTGAGAAATCAATCTTCCCTTTGATGTGTTTTTCAAAAAGGAAACAATTTTAGATGTGATACATCGCAAGGGAACAAAAATTTGGAAGGTGCAAAACAACATTTTTTCTAATATTTTTTTGGGAAACATTCTAAGTCTTTGAATTTTCCTATCTTGTGTGGAGTTAAAATTTTAGATGTTGCAATGTATTGTTGAAATTACTAAGACAATTGAGAGGGGGGGTGAATCAATTGTTACTGTGCTTAAACAATTTTAAGTCTATTAAACCATTTTTAATCTTTCATCAAGTGACCATCAATAGTATACATCATATGGACAACATAAATAATGAGCATCAATCACACATAAGACATACACAGAGACATATTTTCACGAGGAAACCCATAAAGGGAGAAAACCTCTTCTTCTTCGAAATGATAGGCAGTCTTTTAAGTTCTGTACATCATCTATGTTTGAGCACCAATTCAAAGTGAGGCTACTACCTCTGTTTTACAAGCTCCCAACTTGTTGAGAGCACAAACTCTCTGGTTTCTCTAGCACCCACTAGAAGGAAGCACCAACTCTCTAAATATTCCAGCACCAACTGGATTTATACAAGCACCAACTTTTATACAGAAAAACTCTGTGTTTTCCCAAGCACCACCCTGACACCCTATTTTCTAGCCACAACTAGATGGAAGCTACAACTCCCAATATTCAAGCATAAACTTGAATATTAGAGGACCACAGTCCTCCCTAGCACCACCCTACCTCCCTGATTATAAATAAATGACTGAATAACCAACAATACAAATATATCAATTCTTACCACTTCTTCATTGTTCTGCAATTCCTTCTGCTCTGTTCATACTTGGCTTGATTTGCTGTCTCTTTCTTTCTGTTCTTTCTCTGTCCTTCTCATGCTTCTTTGATATGTGCACATTCTTCTCTCTTCACCTTTTCTGTTCTGTTCAGCTTATGTTCCTTATCTTTGAGCTTTCTTCACACTGTGCATACTGTAATTTTACCTTTCTACAGTTCAACTCATTTTTCAGTCAGAACAACCAGCCTTAAACAGACGCTACATTTCTCCTTTTATACACACCAACCTCATCAGTTACACCTCAAATCCCCTTGGGCAAAGAAAAAAAAATGTCTCAGCAACTGAATCGCCAACTGATCAAGAACCATGATTCCATTTCTAACTGAATCGTAACTGAACTTATTAATCATGAAAATAAACAATGAACCTTCGATCATATTCTTGATTAACCTGCACCATTGGATTACCAATGATAGATCTCGTGCCTACTCCATATGCCCAATGGATGTGACCACTGGCCTAATTAGAATGCCTTTCACATTTCGCATTTCGGTAATCCTGTGTCGAAGGATCTCGTCACTCTAAGTTGTGATCCCTGAAACTCCGAAGAGGAGCTTAGCTAGACTAGCTCCTTTCCTTCTCATGACCAGGTAACCACATGTTGTGACCACCCGCTAACTAGACGATCACTTCGCGATTCGCGACTTTGAGAATCCTGTGGTGAGAGTCTCGACTCTTCATGTTGCGATTGCCGAAAAAGAGCTTAGCTCCACTAGCTCTGTCCCCTTACGTGACCACCAACGGTGACCACAGGCTGCGCCAAAAGGTGCTTCGCAATTTTGCATTTCAACATTCTTGACATGAGTGTCTTTGACTCCTCAAACTCCTGGTATCCTGAACTCCAAAATGGAGCCAGATCAATGGTCCACGCTATCCCTTTGATCGATGACTCAAATTACATCGTGGTTTCACATTTCATGATTTCAAAGGATAGAGAACCTCCTTCCTTTGACTTTCCAGTCAGCAAAATGTTGACCTCTTCCCACGTGTACTCTACATCCAATGGTCCATGACATACCTCGATCCAATGGTTTAGATCAATTCGAGATATCGCATATCGTGAGTTCGAGGGGTTAGAGAACCTCTTTCCTTTGGATTTCCCGATATGCGAAACTCTGAAACAAAACCTTTGTCGCACTGACTGTTTACCACATGTCCTTCTTGGATCAACGGTCCTCCTGCTTTTGAGACTTTCTAAGCCTGCTTCATATTGTACTTAAAGAGCGTGCTCCTTCTTCTAGATCCGATGATGGTCGGTCTTTGCACTCAGATCCTCCTCCTGGTCTTACATTGTTGATCTTTCCATTCCATCATTGTCGTTGTGTTGTTGATCATGATCTTTGCCATCAATGAGAAACACGCATACTCTGCCTTTGTCTGAAAAACATGCCAACAATATCCCCCTTTGGCATTGATGGCAACCCCTTGAAACCCCTTGAAGAACATCCAATTATACCATTGTAGCATCCTTGAAATTACCACACTTTCTACCCCTTTGACATCAACGTCAAAGAAGAAACATGCTCCCCCTTAGTTGTTGCAGTACATACTCCCCCTGTCAACTATGAGCGGCTTAGAAATATAATAGATATTCAACAAGTACTCCCCCTGACTAGGTGAACATATTAGACAAAAGAAGTTATAACCCCCAACTTTTGATGAAGATATCCAAAAGGGGTCACTGCTAACGGTTTAGTAAAGATATCAACTATCTGTTTTGTGGAAGGAATATAATTCAGCTGAACAATTCTGTTTGTAACTTGTTCTCTGAGAAAGTGGTATTTTATTGGTATGTGCTTAGATTTTGAATGAAGTACAGGATTCTTGGAGAGACTGATGGCACTAGTGTTATCACAATGAAGTGGAATAGGATCAATGTAAGTTACCTGCAAATTTGCAAGAGTTTGTATCATCCATAAAATTTGTGTGCATCAAGTAGCAGCAACAATGTATTATGCCTCTGTAGTTGATAATGAAATTGATCCTTTTTTTTTACTAAGCCATGCTACTAATGAGTCACCTAGGAAGAATGCTCCTCCACTGGTGCTTTTCCTCTCATCAACACAATTTGTCCAATCAGCATCTAAATAAGAAGTTAACTGAAAGTTCTGATTTCTAGGATACCATAGACCATATGTCATTGTACCCTTCAAGTATTTGAATATTCTTTTGACAGCTACTAAATGACTTTGTTTAGGAGATTATTGATAACGATCTACCATTCCAACAACTTGCATTATATCAGGACGAGATGTTGTAATGTACAGAAGACTGCCTATCACTGACCGATATGTTCTTTGATCAACATCAGGTGAAATATCATCTTTACTAAGCTTTCAACCAACCACCATTGGTGTACTAACAGATGAAGAATATTCCATCTGAAATTTATTCAACATCTCTTTCAAATATTTTTCTTGAGAGATAAATATTCCTGCAGAACTTTGTTTTACTTGTAAGCCAAGAAAGTATGATAGTTCTCCTATCATGGACATCTCAAACTCTGTTTGCATAGAGTTAGAAAACCACTGGACAGAGGGTTCATTAGTACAACCAAAAATAATATCATCTACATAAACCAAAACAACTAGTAAATTATCACCTTCAGACTTAATGTAGAGATTGTTGTCAACAGTACCTTTCTTGAATCCTTTGTCTTGTAAGAATTTGTCCAATCTATAATACCAAGCTCATGGTGCTTGTTTCAGTCCATATAGATCCTTCTTCATCTTGCAGACATAGTTAGGATTATTTGTCAGTGAGAATCCTTTAGGTTGCTCCATATATACTTCTTCATCTATATCTCCATTAAGAAATGTTGACTTAACATCCATCTGATACACTTTAAAGTTCTTATGACATGACTATGCAAGAAACATTATGATAGCTTCCAATCTTTCCACTGGTGCAAAAGTTCCATCAAAATCCTGACCTTCAACTTGTGCATACCCTTTACAGACCAATCTGGCTTTATTTCTAACAACTTGTCCTTTTTCATTCATTTTATTTTTGAACACCCATTTGGAACCTATTACATTATTGTCTTCAGGTCTAGGAACAAGCTCCCAAGTATTGTTCTTCTCAATTTGATCAAGCTCTTCATTCATAGCTCTAATCCAATCATCATGTTGGCTAACTTCATAAAAAAAATTAGGTTCAACCATAGATAGAAAAACAACATGGGATTGTTCTGAGTCTTTAATCAATTTCCTTCTTGTTTGAACTCCTTTATTTATATATCCAATTATTTGATTTTCAGGATGATTCTTTCTAACAATTTTGAGCGGTGATTTTGCTTCTTTCTGTTGATTTGTGTCAGTTGGAGTATTCGTATCTTCATCTAATTAAGATTCTTTTCTTTCTGATCCTTGGACCTGTTCATGTTCATCTTCAACTATATCTTCTATGCTTGGTTCAACATTGGTTACATTTCGTACCGGGATTTCTTCATTTTTATGTCGATACAATCAACCAATTTATGCAGCCTCTTATTGTAGCATATGTATCCTTTACTGTTTGTAGCATAACCTAAGAATATACGTTCATCATCCCTGTCATCATATTTGCCAATATTTTCATCATTATTCTTGATATAACATTTACTCCCAAAGAATTTAAAATGTTTGATTAAGGCAGGTCTTCCAAACCATAGTTCATAAGGAGTCTTGTCACTGTGTGGTCTGAGATGAGATTTGTTAAGAATGTGAACAACTGTATGGATTGCTTCCACCCAATATGTCTGAGATATATTCCTTTCATTCATCATTGATCTTGCCATTTTCTATACTAATTTGTTCTGCCTCTCAACAACTCCATTTTGTTGTGGGGTTCTTGGGATTGTGTACTCTCTTTTGATCCCATGTTTATCAAGGAACTCTTTGAAGTTCCATGAGCTAAACTCTCCTCCTCTATTAGACCTTATTTCCTTCAATCTTTTTCTTGTTTGATTCTCAGTTAGAGCCTTAAACACTTTGAATTTTTCAAATGCTTCAGATTTTTCCTTCAAAAAGGCAACCCATGTTAGTCTAGAATAATCATCAATAATCAACATAAAATAGTTTTATTTTCCTGTACCTTCTTTCCTTGACGGTCCACATAAATCCATATGAACTAACTGGAGAGGTTTTCCTGTTGAAGGGAAGTTTTTAGATTTGAACTGTGTCCATGTAAGCTTTCCTACCTGGCAAGGTTTACAAACAGAATCATGTGGATTTGATATCTTTGGAAGATCCTTTACTGCCCCATTGTTTCTAAACTTGATTATATGATCAAAATTTAGATTTCCAAGTCTCATATGCCATAGTCAAATTTCATCATACTTGCTTAAGTGACATTCTTCTTTTTCTTCTTTTAGCACATAGACATTGTTTTATGTTCTTATCCCTTTTGCAACCAGCTGTCCTGAATTCACAGAATTTATTTTACAATCTTTAGAAGTAAAAACAACCTCACATCCTCAGTCACAAACTTGACTAACACTAAGCAAATTATGTTTCATACCATCTACAAATAACACGTCTTGAGATTTTCCTTTTCCATTACTCAGACTTACCATTCCTTTACCTTTTATTTTTCCTAGTGCATTGTTTCCAAAAGTTACATTCTCTGATTTGTTTTCACTTAGAGTTAGAAACTTACTTTTGTCTCCAGTCATATGTTTGGAACATCCACTGTCAATATACCATGGATTCTTTTGTCTTTGGGCTGATAGCACTAATCCACACTGGTCATCTTATTTCTTCTTCCAAACCTTGAAATTTTCAGCAGTAGGAGTCAGATCTGGCTTATAGTTCTTTAAATGACAATCTGTAGCTTTATGTCTATAATTATGGAAGATGTAACATTCTGGTTCACTGAATAGCAGATCATAGCGATTGTTATGCTCATAATTGTTGTTGTATTTAACATGCGTCCTTTTCCCAACTATCACATGATTTGTAGTCTGTGGTTGTTTGTTACTTGGTTGTCTCAATCTTTGTTGTGGTAGATAATTATTCATTGAGTATCTTGATTGTTCATATCTAAATCTTAAAGAATAGTTTATAGCTTTGTGACCAAAATTAGAGCAAAAAAAACAATAGCCATAGAAAAAACCTTTGTACCTTGAAAAAGTTTATCTTCTTTGAGGAGGTCGATTTATTTCATGCCGATAATCTCTCTGATCTATAGATTTGGTTATGGTACTTTTTCTTTCATTCCTTCTTGGTGGCCGATTCTCTTTCTTTGTTTCTGCAGAGTAGTTGTTGTCAATGTTTAAGGATTTGACAAACTTGATAGGTTCTGTATTACTTGGATGATCACTACTTGATCCTTCTTCATGCCCCAAGCCAGCTTTCAACTTTGGGTTTATTTGCTGATTTAGAATGGAGGTTAATCCTTCTAAAGCTTTAATACTTAACAGATTTTGGTGATACAATGCCTTAAACTTCTCCATCTCTTTTCTGGTTTTTACTATCTCTTCTTCTAAGGCTTCACACCTTGCTTTCTTCTCTGATAACTGTTGTTTTATTATGTCCTCTATTTTCTTTGTCTCTTCTAACTCTACTTTTAATAGGGCAAAGTCTTCATCAGGTTTTTTATCATTCATTTTAAAATGCATCAACAATTGTTTTTGTTTTCTCTTCTTACATCTGAGTCTGTCAATTTCTTCCAAAGCACTGATTAATTAACCTTCCATATCCACCACTGCTTCTTCATCATCCATGTCACTTTGTATGAGTTTATCATCAAGATCTCCCATATCCATAAGCATAAAGTCATTCATTTTGTCTTCACAGGATGAATCATTATCTAAGTCTTCTAAGGAGTCATCATTGTTTGTACACAAACTTTTATTTTTACTATATTTCTTAAATTTGTATTTATTTTCATCATCAGAGTTCTGGTCCTTTTGGTCCTTTTTTTTGTGGGGACACTTAGATGCAAAATGGCCTATTTTACCACAGTTAAAGAATTTGAAGGGAAACTTGCCTTGATATTTGCCTGATCCTCTCTTTAACCTTCTCACAAATTTTGCTTCAATATCATCTAGCTCTAAATCAGTATTCTTGTTTGCTTTAAAAGAAGCCTCTCTAGTAATGGATTTATCTTTGCTATTTCTCATTTCATATGCAGTTAAATTTCCTAGGAGTTGATCAATGGACATAGTTTTAAGATCATTTAGTTCTTATATTGTGGAAACTTTTGGATTAAATTTATCAAGCAGAGATCTTAAAATCTTCTGAACTAAGAATGATTCTTCAAACTTCTCACCAAGACCCTTCATGGCATTCACAAGTTCTTCAAATCTTAAAAACTACTTGCTAACTGTTTCATCTTCGTTCATCTTTAGCTGTTCAAATTTCAATCTATATGTTTGAAGTTTGGCATCTTTTACTTTCTCATTTCCTTCATAACTACTAATAAGTTTATCCCACATTTCTTTGGCAGTTTGAAGATGCATCACTTTTACAAACTCAGCTTCTGCAAGTCCATTCAAGATAGCATTCATTCCCTTAGCATTAAATCTAAATTCTAACTTACCATCCTTGGAAGCTAGCACAACAAGATTTATGTATCCAGACTCTACTACATCCCAAACATCAGCACCTAAGGCCATTAGGTATGTTCTCATTCTAACCTTCCGGAAGGAAAAAGTTGTTCCATCAAACAGAGGAGGATTAGTAGTTGAAGTCCCTTCATGACTTGTCATGTTTAAGCTTACAGATCTACCTTTAGATAAAAGAAACCTGCTCTGATACCAATTGTTGAAATTACTAAGACAACTGAGAGGGGGGTGAATCAATTGTTACTGTGCTTAAACAATTTTAAGTCTATTAAACCATTTTTAATCTTTCATCAAGTGACTATCAATATTATACATCATATGGACAACATAAATAATGAGCATCAATCACACATAAGATATACATAGAGACAAATTTTCATGAGGAAACCCATAAAGGGAGAAAACCTCTTCTTCTTCGAAATTATAGGTAGTCTTTTAAGTTATGTATATCATCTATGTTTGAGCACCAACTCAAAGTGAGGCTACTACCTCTATTTTACAAGCTCAAACTTGTTGAGAGCACAAACTCTCTGGTTTCTCTAGCACCCACTAGAAGGAAGCACCAACTCCCTAAATATTCCATCACCAACTGGATGTATACAAGCACTAACTTGTAATAGAAAAACTCTGTGTTTTCCCAAGCACCACCCTGCCACCCTATTTTCTAGCCACAACTAGATGGAAGCTACAACTCCCAATATTCAAGCATAAACTTGAATATTAGAGGACCACAATCCTCCCTAGCACCACCCTACCTCCCTGATTATAAATAAATGACTGAATAACCAACAATACAAATATATCAATTCTTACCACTTCTTCATTTTTTTGCAATTCCTTCTGCTCTGTTCATACTTGGATTGACTTGTTGTCTCTTTCTTTTTTTTCTTTCTCTGTCCTTCTCATGCTTCTTTGATATGTGCACATTCTGCTCTCTTCACATTTTATGTTATGTTCAGCTTCTGTTCCTTATCTCTGAGCTTTCTTCACACTGCGCTTACTATAATTTTACCTTTCTACAGTTCAACTCATTTTTCAGTCAGAACAACCAGCCTTACACAGTCATTGCATCTCTCCTTTTATACACACCGGCCTCATCAGTTACACCTCGAATCTCCTTGGGTAAAGACAAAAAAACGTCTCAGCAACTAAATCGCCAACTGATCAAGAACCTTGATTCCATTTCTAACTAAATCGTAACTGAACTTATTAATCATGAAAATAAACAATGACCCTTTGATCATATTCTTGATTAACCTGCACCATTGGATTACTAATGATGGATCTCACGCCTACTCCATATGCCCAATGGCTATGACTACGGGCCTAATCAGAATGCCTTTCGCATTTTTCATTTCGGAAATCCTGTGTCAAAGGATCTTGTCACTCCAATTTGCGATCCCCAAAACTCTGAAGAGGAGCTTAGTTGGACTAGCTCCTTTCCTTCTCGTGACCAGGTAACCACATGTCGTGACCACCCTCTAACCAGACGAGCACTTCGCAATTCACGACTTCAGGAATCCTGTGCTGAAGAGTCTCGACTCTTCATGTTGCGATCGTCAAAAAGGAGCTTAGCTCTGCTAGCTCTTTCCCCTTACGTGACCACCGACAGTGACCAGAGGCTGCGCCAAAAGTTGCTTCACAATTTTGCATTTCAGAATTCTTTCCATGAGTGTCTTTGACTCCTCCAACTCCCGGTATCCTGAACTCTGAAATGGAGCCAGATCAATGGTCCACGCTTTCCCTTTGATCGACGACTAAAATTAAATCATGGTTTCACGTTTCACGATTTCAAAGGATAGAGAACATCCTTCCTTTGACTTTCCAGTTAGCGAAATGCTGACCTCTTCCCACATGTACTCTGCATCCAACGATCCACGACATACCTCGATCCAATGGTTCAAATCAATTCGGGATATTTCATATCACGAGTTCAAGGGGTTAGAGAACCTCTTTCCTTTGGATTTCTCGATCTACAAAACTCTGAAACGAAACTTTTTTCATGCTCTGACTGTTTTCCACATGTCCTTCTTGGATCAACGGTCCTCCTACTTTCAGGACTTTCTAATCCCTCTTCATCTTGTACTTAAATAGCATGCTCCTTCTTCTGGATCCGATGATGGTCGGTCTTCGCACTCAGATCCTTCTCCTGAGCTTACATTGTTGATCTTGCCATTCCATCATTGTCGTTGTGCTGTTTATCGTGATCTTTGCCATCAATGACAAAAATGCATACTTTTCCTTTGTCTGAAAAACATGCCAACATGTATTGCACCAACAAAAACTTCTCTATGACACGATAAAATAATGGAGTGTTCATTTGTCGCAAATATAAAAACATTGAGAAGATGCAATATGTCACAAGAAAAAAAGATAAGGTGAAACACGTTGCATCATGACAAAAACAATTCCTCGTGATATGTTGCATGACAATAAACATTATTTTTGTGTGATGTATCACACAAAAGATAAAATCATTGTGATACACATTGTATCTCACAGAGATAAAAATCTTTGCAATAAACTGGAAAAACAAAATTTGAACAAGTTTTCAAAACATTTTCAAGGGGAAAATTTTGTTTTTTCTCAAAAGAAAAAAAAATCAAAGGCAAAAGACACTTTCTAAACTCATCCACATGCAAAAAGTTAATAAAACTAAGATGTAGAAATCCACTTACAAGACTTACAGAAAAATGGTAAAACCTAAAGAAAAATGGTACCTGAAATTTAAAAACAATTACAGTGTGTTGTGTAATCAATAGGTGGATCATTGTACTATCTTGAAAACATTCATGCTTTAGAGCCTTGCTTGTTAAATGTCTTCAGCTTGATGCTTGACATGTGTCACTTGTAAAAAGAGTGCTTCACATATGGACCTATCTTCTTGTGGATAGGTTGATTGTAGTGAATTAGTACCATTATTATATTCTTAACCTCCCTTACCTCTCATAAAAATAGGAGAAAGTTATTTCACATCATCATCATCATTGTACTATATTTTTTGTACTTGTCTTATAGAGAACAAAATGCTAGGATTCATTGGAAAACCGTAAGGAGATAGTCATTTCACATTATCATCATTGTACTATATTTGTTGTACTTGGTCTTCTAGGGAGCAAAATGTTGGAAAGATTTCTCTGGTGAGATGTCTTAAGGTTTGGTCTTATGAAGAACATGACGTTGGAGGTGATGATCACGTTGCAGGGTTGAGTTGTTTGTGGATAAGTTGAAATAGTATTCTAGGGTTTGTGTTTCACCCTAAGGGGACAAAGAAGCTAAGGTTTGTGATAAACCCTAGAGATTAAAAAGGCTTATATGTGTCAACGTACCACTTCTTTGAACTAATGTGGAATTTTGTAAAAGAAATATTTATGTAACAAAAACAATTCCATAGCACACAAATGTTAGGTATATCCAACTTAATAATAATCATTTAAAATATATATATGAAATGGGTAGAGTTAAATATTTTTTTATTAATTTTATTAAGTGTTAACCATGTTATAGATCTAAACAAAACAAATAAGAAAGAGAGTGGAATATCAATTGTTGTGAATTATACAATAGTACACACTTATTTATTATCCATTACCATTAGTCAACATAATGTATGTTGATGAGCATTTAAAATGATGTAAATTAACAATGATATTATCCATTGGCAATTTTTTTTTTCCAATAGAAAAATTATCTCATTATATTATGATAATATAATTGTTTTACATATCAGTATTCACAGAGAAAACCTTGTACATGATCTTCACTATAACATGGATCAGAAGCTCCACAGGCAAGGATTCTTATACAATCAATACTTTTCCCAACATGGAAAGTATGACTACATCAAGAGAGGTTCCAAACGACCATCTCTATACTATAAAAAATTAAATAAAATTGGTCGGCAAAAAACAAAACCAATCCAAAGCATCAAAGAAAAATAAAATTGTCCAGTCACTGTACAAAATGATATCAAAAGGCAGGACTAATAAATGCTGATAAGATTTTTCTCCCCCGCTCTGTTGTTGTTCCAAAGATAATACAGGATGCCTCCTTCCGGTTCTCCAAGTGCTTGTTCAGATAGTAAATCGGCTTCAGCATTGAAATCCATGGGAATATGATCAAAACATATAAATTCAAAGAACCTCACCATGTCCTTGATCCTTGCTTTCCATCCTTCAATTGCACTGACCTGTAGACTGCCTTTATTTTCCAACCATGCAATCACCACTTTGGAATCCACCACTAACTGAATACGGTTGATTGAGAGATGTAATGCCAGCCTGACTGTTGCCCAAGCACCTAAAAGCTCATCTTTGGTATTAGTACCTTGTGCATCCTTTATGGTCCATCTGATGCACGAATAATCAGGCAGTTTTAATACTCCACCTGCTCCACAATACGCTTCATCATGTCACATTGCCCTGTCAAAATAAGCAATTGTAGTATTGTTTTGTATATGTAAAAACATGTTTTTTGGAAGTTTATCCTTCTTATTTGCCTCAATACCACCTGGTTGAGTCAGTGCTCTATAGTAAACCGCTTGTACTATTGGAATTCTCCCCTCGAAAATAGCCTTATTCCTTTCAATCCATATATTCTAGCAGATCTGAGCCACCAAGTTCGAGGGTACAGATTTATCTTCGAACCAATTCTTGATGCAATCCTCCAAATTTATTCCATTCCATATCTAATTGAATCCTTCAATGATAATTATATTTTCCCAAACATCCTTTGTGAAGTCACAATGAATGAACAAGTGGTCAATGGATTCTGATGCAGTTTTTCATAAATAGTACATATCATGTCCTTCTCTTCCTTTGGTTTGGAGAGTATCCCATGTGAGTATCTTCCCTTCAACTGCCAACCAGATAAATAGTTTAATTTTTAATTGTAATTTCCATTTCCAAATAGATCTTATCCATCCACCAAGTTTTCTCAATTCTTTTGTTGATAGTATAGCCTAATAAAAGTTTTTAACACTTGGTACCCTAGACATATCACCAACCGTCCATATAAGGGAGTCTTCTTGGTCCTGTATATATGCCCCCGAATCGATTAAATCATTTCTGAAGATGTCCCATTATGTAGCTAATGCACCATAAAGGCCTAATTCATTACTCTTTAGTCGCGAGACAGAACAGAAGGATCTGTCTCCATTCCTTTGGGCCTGCGCCAATGAGCAAATATTCTTATTATGGAGAGCATTGATCAAATTTTCAGAAAGTAATGATTTCTCCCCCATACCAAGTATCCTATCTCACCCGAGTTCAATGAGATGGCTCGATCCCGGGTTCCAGCTCAGCCAGTGAAGAATTAAGTGAGCAGATTTTATGAGACCGCCCCAGATGCTAGATGTGGACCGTTGTTGAAATGAAAGTGATCTTAACCAATTTATTATTGTAGTGTGAGGTAAATACTTATCTTTTATAACCCTGTGCCAAATACTTGAGTTAGTTAATACCCTCCAAAGTGAGTGCACAGCCAATTCCTGTTTAAATTTCATGAGATTTTGAAGACCCCATCCCCCATGGCGCTTCGATAATGAAATCAGTTCCCATTTGCAGATATGGAAGTGTTTTGTGTCACGATTCCCGTTCCATAGAAAGTTTATCATTATTTTTTGCAATGTATTCAAAACAGAGTTATGTATAACCACTAAGGAAAGCCAGTATATTGGTTGACTCTCTAATACAACTTTTATTAGGGTGATTCTACCCCCCAAGGATAACCAACGATAGCACCAGTTATCAATCGTCTTCTCCATTTTCTGAATCAACCAGTACCAATCCGCAATACGTTGAGTACCAGACTTTAAGTAAAAACCAAGATATTTGAAGTCGATTGCTAGTTCTGAAAAATTAAAAGGGAACAAATATTTGTAAGGATTTAACTCCATCTCCAAAAAAATTGCTTGATGGAAAGTTGATTTTGTAACATTTGTCATTAAACTTGATGTTGAGCAGAACAATTTTAATATTTTGTCAATCTCCCACCATTCCTGTAAAGTAGACTTTGACATAATAATAACATCATCAAAAAATAAGATATGGAGGATTTGGATTGTTCTAGAGACCTTGATACCTGTCAGCTTCCCTTCTCGTTGACTCTCCTTTAGTAAAATGTCAAGTCCCTCCATAAACAGAATGAAGAGTAAAGGTGACAATGTGCAACCTTGTCTCAAGCCTCTTCCACCTTTAAATAAGTCTATAGCCTCTCCATTTATTAGTATGGAGAAAGTAGTTGAGTCCACACAAATCATGATCCAATTTGTCATTTTCATGCCCATACCGACTTGGATAAGTATCATCCGCAATAGATCCCAGTTGACACAATCATATGCTTTTTGTAGATCCAAATTTAATACTAATGACTTTAACTTCTTGTTTCTTATGAAGTGCATACATTCCTGAATTGTTCCAATAGCATCCTATATATGGCGCCCCTTTAAAAAACCAAGCTACTCCTCCGAGATCGATCTGGATAAGAAAGGCTTAATCCTATTTACTATAATTTTTGAAATTATTTTATATCATAGATTACATAATGAGATTGGACTATAATCCCCAAAGGAAAGAGGCTTATTCACTTTGGGAATTAATGCAATGAAGGTTGAGTTCAGGCCACCCGAAATTTTACCTTGCTGCCTCATCTCTTTTACCATGTTAAGTAAATATCCTCCTACAAGATCAAAGAATTGGACAAAAAATTCCACTGTCCAACCATCAGGGCCTGGGCACTTATCAACCTTAAAAAAAATTAATGCATTCCTTAATTCTTCCAAACTTACCAGAAAAAATAAGTTCTCCACTTCTACCTCTGTCATCATCCTGGAATAATTTTCCGCCACCTTATCTTGATCCATAATAGATAGTTATGTATTTTCTTTGAATAAATGTTTGAAATAGTTTGTAGAAGTGGCCTTTATATTCTTCTAACCAATCTGAATTTGACCGGCTTCATCCATGATATCCCAAATAAAAATTTTATTTATCCTAAAGTTGGCAAAATTGTGAAAAAAATATGTATTTTGATCCCCGCACCTGATCCAAATGGAGCGGCTCTGTTGGTGCCATAATTATTCTTTCTCGTTTATCAGTTTATTCCTCTTCAACTCCTATTCTTTTAGTTCTAATTCCTTCTCCCTTGAGACCTTGACTTTCGTCGATTCTAGTAACAATAAGGTAATATCATGTTCTAGTTTCTTGAGTATGGCATTTGACTATTCGAATCTACGTTTCTGCCAGTTTTTTCTCTGATCCTTTAATTTTTTTAATTTCCAAAGAATTCTTTTTTGATTATCTATCTCATCATTTTACTTTGGATTTTTCCAAAGTACCTAAACCAATAAATCGAACTCATGTACCTTAAGCCAATATGGATTGAGTTTGAAAGGAAAGGTTTTATATGTCGGAGGCATATCTAACTAAAGAATAATCAGAGCATGATCAGAGATGATCCAAGTGGATATCGGTGGCCACCCACCATTTCCAACTGGCTCAAAACATTTTTCTGACAATTTTGGCAATTTACTATTTTTAGCAGTTTTAACTTCCGGGGCCATTTTGAGGGCCTAAACAAAGGTTTTTTGGGATTGAGTTTATTAATGATATCCATAGGCATGATTGAGCCCCCAAAATGAATATCCTCTATGATACCTTTCCAATGGGCTATCATACGCCTAAAACGAATATTATATGCAAAAGTTACGACCCCTAGAAGTTGATGTACTAACTTACCCATGTTGATTAAGGTTGGTTGTCAGCGATGTCAACCCTTGAAGAAAGCCCTGCAGCACAAAGGTTTGGGTAATGGACATAATATTGTTTGATGTAAATATGACTCACTATTGTCTTTTCATGGTTGATAAGAATTAAATATGGATGAACTCCAAAGTGGTCCCCTTATGGTGAAAGCCCTCACGAGAAGACGCTTTCGGAATAAGAGAACCCATGCTTAATTGTGGAATAATGAGATGAAGGAAAATTAATTTTTCAGGTAAACTACCCTATATGGATATTTCTTGTCATTCCATTTCCGTTGGTATGTGGAACGTCACATAACTCCTCACAGTTAGAGAGTTATGGCCATGAGAAGTTGGAGACCCCAGGTTTGGGTAATGGACCCAAGTTTGTTTGATAGAAAACGGTATGAGTTATGATATATTTTCAGATAATAATATTCTATATGGATAGTACATGTCATTCCATTTCTGGTGGTATGTGGAATCTCACATAACTCCTCACGGTTTGAGAGTTATGTCCTTACGAAGTTGGAGGACCCTCATATGTCATCTAGAAGCGCCAAAAGGTCAAAGTAGTCAAAGTGGTTTAAGAGTTTTTAAAAGGTAAATAATAAAGTGAAGTAATGAGTGTATTATAATTCAAATTGAATAAAAAATAAAT
>ML791869.1:108008-128152 GCA_009831015.1 Picea engelmannii
AGGTACAAAGTTATGATTACTTCAAGTTAGGGTTGTTGACTAATCCAAAACTAGGCATGTGAGACTAAAGAAAAGTTTGATGAAAATGCTAGTCTCTTGTTGTTGAAGTTAAGGAAGGTTTGCAGGAATGTGATCATATACATAAGTTCCATTACAAAACTACAAGTTAGATTTGGATGGTGAAATTGATGAGGGTTTTTGGTTGAGGTACATGTTGAGTACATGGTTGAGACAAGTAGTTGATGAGTTGGCACATACATGAGGTGTATAGTTGATGATGTTGGTACATATTGATGAGTCATAAGTTGATGAGTAGTTGACACATGATTGGTACATATTTGGTATATGGTTGGATGCACTTGTTTATGGTACAGGTTGATTACAGGTTATTTGGTACAGGTTGGTGCATGGTTGATGCACTTGTTTATGGTACATGTTGATTACAGGTTATTTGGTACATGTTGGTGCATGGTTGATGCACTTGTTTATGGTACGGGTTGATTACAGGTTATTTGGTACAGGTTGATGCACTTGTTTATGGTACAGTTTGAGTTAAAGGTTGATGCATGGTTCGGATTTATTGGTACATTTTTACAACAGTATATCTCACAGTGACAGGTTGACAGTGGTTCCATCATTCTACTTCTACTTCAGAGTGGCAGGACGGGGCAAGGACCTTCCGGTTGTAGCCTAAGAACATAGGGGGTTGTAGCCTCCTTATGGTTGTAGCCAGAGAATTGGGGAGTTGGATCTTCCCTCAGGTTGTAGCCTGAGAAACTAGGGGGTTGGAGCCTCCTTCCAGTTGCAGCTAGAAAAAAAAGGAAGTTGGTGCTTCCAATGAATGTAATTCTTCAAGACATATAAGAAAAAACATTCCATGGTTTTCTCTTGATTTGGATTTCCACGTAAAACACTGGTGTACTGTGTATATGTATGTTTGTTCATTTGTTCATTGCTTATTTACTCTACAGTTATTGGATGATAATGCTTCATTGATATAACACTTGGATTATATGGTTAAAAAAGATTATATTGTTCTATTACTGATTCAGCCCCCCTTTCAGTAATCCAACAATTGGTATCAGAGCAAGTTCCTTTAGAAATCAATTTAACCACTGAAAGGTAGATCATGGAGAGTACCAACTCATATAAAAATGGAATACCACAGTTTGATGGACAAAAGTATGCTTTTTGGAGCATAAGGATGAGGACATATATACAGGCACAAGGATTTCAAGTTTGACAATCAATTGTAGATGGATACACAGCACCAACAGTTCCACCAACAAATGACAAAGCAGTAAAACTTGGTGAGAATAATTCCAAAGACACAAATGAACTTTTGAATGGTCTCAATGATACGGTATTCACTAAATTTTCAAATTGTAAATCCGCTAAAGAGATTTGGGACAAGCATCAAAATATTTATGACGGATATACAAAAGTCAAATAAGCAAAGCTTAAGACTTATAGAGGTCAATTCGAACAACTAAAAATGAAGGAAGATGAAGATATCACAGCCTACTTCTTACGAGTCAATGAAACAATGAATGCAATCATAGGATTGGGAGAAGAAATTGAAGAATCTGTAATTGTTCAAAAGATACTAAGATCTCTTCCTATGCGATTCAACCCTAAGATATCAGCACTAGAATAAAGATCGGATCTAGACTCAATAAGCATGGACGAACTACATGGAATCTTCACAGCATATGAAATGAGAACTAAGCAGGAAAATCTAGATGTAAAAGAAGCAGCCTTCAAGGCATCCAAAAGATCAAAGAAAAAGAAAAAGGAACAAGAAGAATATAGCAGCAACAGTGACGCCTCAAAAGATAATGAAGAAGTGACCAACTTCGTCAAAAGACTGAACAAGGGAACCAATGGTAGGTATAGAGGTAAGCTCTCTTTAATTTGTTTTAATTGTGATGGTATTGGTCATTTTGTTAACAAATTTCCTCATAAGAAAAAGAGAAATGATGAAGGTTACTCAAAAGAAAAACACACATATAAAGACAAAAGAACCGTTGTCACACTATCACTGTGAGATATACCGCTGTAAAATTGTACCAATAAATCTGAACCATACATCAACCATGCATCAACCTGTAACAACCTGTACCATAAACAAGTGCATCAACCATGCACCAACCTGTAATCAACATGTACCATAAAAAAGTGCATCCAACCATGTACCAATCATGTGTCAACTACTTATCAACTATGACTCATCGATATGTACCAACATCATCAACTATACACCTCATATATGTGCGCCAACTCATCAACTACTTGTCTCAACCATGTACTCAACATGTACCACAACCAAAATCCCTCATCAATTTCATCATACAAATATGATTTGTAGCTCTATAATAGACCTGGTGTATATGATCACATTCCTGCAAACCTTCCTTGACTTTAAAAACAAGAGACTATCATTTTCATCAAACTTTTCTTTAGTTTCACATGCCTAGTTTTGGATTAGTCAACAACCCTAACTTGAAGTAATCGTAACTTTGAAACTGTAATGTATAAAGATCTGAAACTGATACACAATGTTCTTCAGTGTGTTTTATGCAATTTCTCCAAGTTTCATTATTTGGAACCTCTCATAAAATGAGTTGTAGCAAAAATGGCATACCTTGTTGAATTCTGGCTTATTCTAGAGAGCGACCTTGTAGAGCGTGCCCCACACAAAATATTTGATGAATTGATCTGAACCTATTATAATGTCTACTACAGACTGTACCCTAACCAACACATTTTGTATCACTGAATTTGGATCTGTTATGAAGAAGTTATGACGTTTTTACCCGAAACACCTGATTTTGACTAGTTTCAGGACTTGCCACAAACCCTATTTTCCACGGAGTGTAACTCCCAAAATACAACGACCCACAAGCTGAATTTTTTACCAAAGATACTTGCATATGTTTTCTCACTTGCATAACACTTTAACGGTCTGAATCATTATAAAAAAAAAGTTATAGTGAAAATGGTGAGATGACCTGTAAATAACATACCTTAGAAAGCACCATCAAAATAATTTATCCTTCCTTGCATTTCGGCCTTCTTTTCTTCACCTTCACTCAGAATTCTGGTTCAGATATTCTTGGTTACCTCAGACACATATAGATATTCAATATGCTCAAGTGTGATTCAAATGAGAGAGCCTTGCCTCTTATTTATACTCTCCAAGTAGTTTTCTTAAAAACATCTTCTAGGTCAATTGGCCCACGTTCCTTATTTTAGGGTTGGGTCCACTTCTAATTTCTCCATTAAATTTATTATTAAAATAATTTATTTTGTATTCAAATTGAATTATAATACACTCATCACTTCACTTTATTATTTTCCTTTTAAAATCTCTTAAACCACTTTGACTACTTTGACCTGTTGGGGCTTCTAGATGACATATGAGGGTCCTCCAACTTCGTAAGGCCATAAATCTCAAATCATGAGGAGTTATGTGATGTTCTACATACCACCAGAAATGGCATAACATGTACTATCCATATAGAATAGTATTATCTGAAAATATATCATACTCATACTGTTACCCATCAAACAAACTTGGGTCCATTACCCAAACCTAGGGTCTCCAACTTCTCATGGCCATAACTCTCTAATCGTGAGGAATTATGTGACGTTCCACATACCACCGAAAATGACATGACAAACACTATCTATCTATTTTCCCTGACAAATTCACTTTCATTCATCTCATTATTCCACAATTAAGCATGGGTTCTCTTACTCCACAAAGCTTCTTCCCGGCTTTCACCATAAGGGGACCACTTTGGAGTTCATCCATATTTAATTCTTATCAACCATGACAAAACAATAATGAGTCCTATTTACATCAAACAATATTGGGTCCATTACCCAAACCTTTGTTCTACGGGGCTTTCTTCAAGGGTTGACATCAATGACAACCAACCTTAATCAACAGAAAGTTGGCTATGGAATCGAAGAATGGGTCACATGTATTTTGATAGCCTTATCAAAGTCAGCAAAATAGAAGCAGTCAGATAAATGCCCTAGATCATGAAACCAACCAATACTTTATGGAAGCATTGTCAACAAGGAAAGCAAACAAAGACCAGGTTCAAATCAAATGAATATTCAACAACAAGACCACTAGAAATTGTACACATTGATCTAGTTGGAACAACTACAACAAAGGGCTTAAAAGGTGAAAAATACTTTATGTTATTAGTTGATGATTATACAAGAATGACTGCATTTTTCTTTCTCAAGAACAAGTCATAAACTTTTGAAAACTTCAAGATCTACAAAGAAATGGTTGAAAATGAGATGGATTCAAGAATAAAATGTTTGAGATCTGATAATGAAGGAAAGTTCACTTCAAAAGAATTTATGGACTACTGTAGCAGTCATGGAATAAAAAGGCAATTCTTCGTTGCTAGGACACCTCAAAATAATGGAGTTGTTGAAAGAAAGAACATGATAGTACAAGAAATGGCTCGAACAATGCTAATGGATTCCAAATTGACAAATATATTTTGGACACAGGCAGTGCATACAACAGTTCACATTCAAAATATAGTAATACTTAGAAACAACACTGATAAAACTCCCTACGAGCTATGGAAAGGAAGACCAACAAATGTGAAGCACTTCAAATGTTTTGGAAGCAAATACTACATCAAAATAGAAGATTGCAGAATGGGAAAGTTTGACTCTCCTGTGGACAAAGAAATACTTGTTGGTTACTCAAGTACAAGAAAATCATACAAGTGTTACAATCTAAGATTGAACAAATTTGTGGAAAACATCAATGTAAAAATTGATGAAACATGCAGACCATAATCAAAGGAAGAAGTAAACAAATCAATGGAACAATTTTTCGAAGAATAAGATGAAAAAAAAGTAGAAGAGGAAGATGAATATGAATAGAATCCGATAGAAGCAGAAGAGCAAATTCAGAAAGTATCTCCAAAGACACCTAACAAACGAGTACAAAAGAATCATCCTTCAGATCAGATTATTGGAAACAAAGATGTAGGAGTTGAGACTAGAAGAAAAAATCGTTCACCAGAACAAACACACCTAGCACTCTTATCTACAATTGAACCAAACTATTTTGAAGAAGCCAGCAATGATGAATTTTGGCATAAGACCATGGATGAAGAATTGGATCAAATAGAGAAAAATGACACTTGGGAATTGATTCCAAGACCAAAGTATAAGAATGTGATCGACACAAAATGGGTTTTCAAGAATAAATTGAATGAAGATGGATAAGTTACAAGGAACAAAGCTAGATTGGTATGTAAAGGATATACACAGATTGAAGGAATCGACTTTGAAGAGACATTTGTCACAGTTGTCAGAATGGAAGCAATCCGTTTACTTTTAGGTTATGCATGCTCCAAAAATGTTAAAGTATATCAGATGGACGTAAAATCATCTTTTATGGATGGGGAACTTGAAGAAGAAGTCTACATTGAACAACCAGAAGAATTTTAGTTGTCATAGAACACAAACTATGTATGTAAATTAAAGAAGGACTTGTATGGTCTAAAACAGGCTCCTAGAGTATGGTACTCCAGACTGGATAAGTATCTGCAGCAGGTAGGTTTCAGAAAAGGAAGTGCAGACATAAACCTCTACATCAAGGTAAGTCAAGGTAATATTTTATTAATTGAAGTTTATGTTGATGATATTATTTTTGGTAGTGGTGATGACAGGTTAAGCCATAAATTTGCAAAAGACATGCAAAATGAATTTGAAATGTCATTACTTGGAGAACTATCATTCTTTCTGAGACTCCAGATACACCAAAGAAACCAAAGAATTTTTATTTCTCAAACCAAGTATATCAGAGAAATGCTAAAGAGGTTTGGAATGGAAGATTGCAAACCAGTTATCACTCCCATGCAAACCAGTTGTAAGTTGAGCAAAGATGGTGATTCGAAGTCTACAGATCAGAGGCAATACAGGTCAATGATTGGAAGCCTACTATATGTGACATCATCCAGACCAGATGTAATGCAAGCAGTTGAACAGGTGGCATGCTTTCCAGCAACACCAAAGGAATCACATGTATTAGCAGTAAAGAGGATTTGCAGATATTTCAAAGGAATAGAAGAGTTTGGATTATGGTATCCAAAAGGAAAATATCTATCACTTATTGCCTACATAGATGTAGATTGATCAGGTTGTATTGATGACCGATGAAGCACCAGTGGGGCAGCGTTCTACTTAGGTGAGTGTTTGGTATCATGGCTAAGAAAGAAACAATCATCAATATCTCTATCTACAGCCAAGGCAGAGTATATTGTAGCAGCAACATGTTGTACACGGGTTCTTTGGATGAAACAAACTTTGACAGATATACATGTTGAGTATGATGAGCCCATTCCAATATATTGTGATAATACAAGTGTCATCAGTATCTCAAAAAACCTGGTGATGCACTCCAAGACGAAGCACATTCCAATCAAGTATCATTTTCTACGGAAACAGGTTGCAGAAAAAAACATTAGAGTTGAGTATGTGGGCACAAAAGAACAAGTGGCAGACATTTTTACAAAACCACTTCCACGGGAAGCCTTTGAATATCTTTGCCAAAGACTTGGAGTTATTTCTACTCCAAAATGAATTCCTTTTGAATGATTTTTGAATGCTTATCTTATATGTCTTAGATGTACACAAGGAAGCACCATAAGAGGACAGTTCAGTCAGGGAGAGCAGCCCCGGATGGAAAGAAACATTTTCCATTGATGACAAAGGGGGAGAGATTTATCATATGCAGAGGCATGGTTCTAGGGGGAGAAGATTTATCAGATGTAGAGGACAGAGGCAAATTTATCAGAAACAGAGGACAAAGGTATGGTTCCAGGGGAGCATGAGTGATATGATTTCAGTATTGCATCAGAGTGTTGCCATCAATGCCAAAGGGGGAGACTATTGATTAAGGTTGGTTGTCATTGATGTCAACCCTTGAAGAAAGCCCCACAATACAAAGGTTTGGGTAATGGACTCAATATTGTTTGATGTAAATATGATTCATTATTGTCTTGTCATGGTTGATAAGAAGTAAAGATGGATGAACTCCAAATTGGTCCCCTTATGGTGAAATCCCTCACGAGAAGACTGTTGTCCCTTGACCAAGTTTTGAAAAATACTTGGTCATATTTGACCGTTTTTTGGACTGCGACAGCTTGCCAAAGATGGAGCGCAACGCGAAGCGGAAAGTAGGGAAACTAGACCTATTTTTGGGTCCCTTTAGGGTTTTGGGTTGATGTAACGAGAAAGGGATGTTAAACCGTGGGTTTACCCACGCTTAGGCCCATTTTGTAATCTATAAATAGATACTTAAGCAATGTAAGTAGAGGACGGTAGTACATCTATGTGACGTATAGCTAAATACTTAGTGCTAGTAACTGGATCTGTGTGATCGAATGTATATTGCAAGTGCTCTGTGCATGATTGTAAGGAGATTGAAAAGATAAGTGCAAGTTGTTGTAGATTTGTGTTGAAGTGCAACGAAGAAGGATCTAGCGAGTTGCGCAGATCTTTTGTCCTATACGAAGTAAGGGTCATTGAAGCTCTGTGTTATAACCACTTGACCAAGATAATATAAAGAAGAAGACTTTGTGGATGTAGCCCCAGGGTGGGGGTGAACCACGATCTGTGTCTCAGCTAAGGTTGCAGACATCTGACCCTGCAACCACCCCTGCCTCTACCTCGGGTGAGACTTCATCTGCTTCGCAGGTGTTGCCGAAAGGGTCGATAGTTAGGGTTTGTTGGTGCGCTCTTGAGCGTGAACCCTGGGTCTGCCTCTATTCCAACAAATGGTTCCGTTGTCGGGACCTGAAACTGTGATTGCTGGGAACTAAAGAAGAAGAAGATTTGTGAAAAATAAGCTCTGAATCAAATCAGATATGAGGAAAGGAAGATCGGATCTGAAGAAAAGAAGTGAGATCTGAACGCTCTGTGCTCTAAGAAAAGTAAAAGTGGAAATTTATGAAATAAAGAGGTCAGATCTGCAGAAAAGAGGTAAGATCTGTAAACTCTCTGCTCTGATAAAGATAAGAATAGTTAAAATTCTTAGATAGGAAAACTTTGTTCTCTATATAGGTAAGATAAGTGGATTTTTTTTGTTTTTGAAGCATAAATTTAGGTACGCTTGATAGATTTTGTCCTAGCTTGAAAACTAGGGCATTGTTAGATGGAACAAAATTTAATAGATCTGATAAGAATAATGATAGATATGTTATACCTATCAATAGAAAGAATGTTTGGACTAACAGAGGGATGCAGGATCCTAGAAAGATTTTTTTGCAAGTTAACTACCATGACCCTAGTGCGCAGTGCAGAAGAGATTGGGTTTCATTTAAAAGAAAGATAGGATTGACCCTATGTTACAGTTGCAGAAAATTGAGACATCTAACTAAGGAGTGCCCTGGTGGAAGAACGAGTTGTCTCTGTTGCAAGGATTTGGACCATGAAGTATTGGATTGCCCTAGAATGATTGTCAGGCTTGAAAAAATGAATCTACGGAAAGGAGCCCTTGAGGCAGATCCACAAATAGCAGAAACCCAGAAAGAAATAGAGAAGATGTTACTACAGATGAAAGAAACCTTGAATGACCACTGACATATCAAACTATCAGAGATCTTCAAAGAAAAATAATGCATCGAAGTAAGAATAGAAGACTTCAACATTGACTGTGTTCTAGATGAGGAAACACAAGTGAATGTCATGACAGAAAGAACTTGGGAAGCTATAGGGAGACCTACTATAACTCCATCCCTAAGTGGAATAGGGTTATTCAGAGGAAAAATGGCAAACCATGTGGAAGACTCACTCGGATATCTATGAATGCCAATGGAATTCCGATAGAGGAAGATTTTGAAATCATCAAATTTATTGAGGGCAGTGTCACATTTACTATGTTACTTGGAAATCCTTGGATTGAAAGAGATCACGCTAGAAAGAAGGCAGAAGAAAAAGTTTTAGAACAACCGAGACAAGAGTTAAAAGACTTCAGGACCAGAAAAATCGTGTAGTTGATTGAAGAACAGAAGAACAGATCAAAGCCATTTCACACTAGAAACCTAGGCTTCGTAGTTATCAGAACGCCAGAGGATTCACAGAAGAATGAAGTCTCCATCGCAGATAAAGAAGAGACGTTATCCCTAAACCCTAAGAAAGAACACCAATAACGCGAAGTGACTATATCCAAGAAAAATAGAAATCATGACAGGAAAAGAACCACTGAGACGAAGCTCATGGGAAAGAAAGCTAGAAAGTTAAGTAAGAAGAAGTCGAAGATGGAAAAACTACAGAAGAGTCCAGATGGAACTTCACAAAAAAAGAAATTGCAGAATTCGAGCTTCGCTGAGATATCAGAACAGCAACATGGGTCACTTCGCCATGGCGAAGCGATATAGCCGTTGAAAGCCAATATGTTCGTTTGACTGCCACTCCGAATGGGTCAAAAAACAATTATGGGTTACCACTAGACCGTTGGGCATCACCAAAACAGATAGAATGGAGTTAATGAAGGTCCCATGTCCGTTGCAAGCAGACCGTTGCTGAGATTGCCTATTTATCTCGGCGTGCCATGCTCGAAGAACACTTTTTCCAATTAAGAAGTTGAAGCTCGCAGAATTAGAAAGTGTCTACAGTGATCGTCACACCATTGTTATTTATCCCAGTACAGTGCTTAAGACCAGTGTGACTCCGATTATTTTCCTTGAGCGTATATGTCCGACGATCTCAACGCAGCTGAAGAATCTGTAAGAGAGGTACTTGCTAGCCTCAGAATCAAACGAATCATTTCGGAAAGAGTGTTGTCTACGGGTTTATAGGCATCATCGACGAGAGGAACACAAGCCTCCCCATCAACTGCTCGAGCAGGAACATCTCGAGTCGACGTAGAAAGAAGAACTAAGCATAAAGATGACATATCCAATGCAAAGTTAGTACCGTCCATCCTACCAGCTTACATACCCCCTTTGAGCAGTGTGATTAACTGGGAAAGCGTCTCTCGAGACTTTGAATACACCCTAGTCATTGCTTATCTACCAAAAGGAGTACGCACCTACTGCGCAGATCAAGACAAGGTTCTGGCGTTGAAGTTTTGCGACTACTACCTGGGAGACCGTAAAGCTTATAGCATGCTTTCCCTACACAAGTACTTAACCAGAACCAAGGGAAATAATTCCAAGATCATCCCTCAACAATGGACAATGAACCTCGAGCAGTCTACTTTGCTCAGCGTCATGAAAATACCGCACTTCGGCAGACACCAAGAGGTGAATGCTTGTGTA
Source organism: Picea engelmannii (assembly GCA_009831015.1). NCBI lineage: Eukaryota > Viridiplantae > Streptophyta > Pinopsida > Pinales > Pinaceae > Picea > Picea engelmannii. The sequence continues at coordinate 118,319 of ML791869.1, forward strand.
AAATTGTTGCTAGCAAGTTACCATGGAGGATACCTATGGGTATACCGCCGCGCATAATTGTTGATTCGGTGCTGATCAATAGGATCACCAAGATTAGTATGCAAGGCCCTAATCCCTAGGATTACTACCCTGGAAAGACCACGGACCGCACTCTTTCACTAAAGATTAAAGAAGCTTATGGCAATGTCAAGAAGGGCACATGAGGCTACAAGGTAGCCTCTATCAAGAGTGGCGCAGTGCACCTTGCATCCCAACTGATAGCAGGGAAATTGGTACGTAAGAACAGACAAATTCAAGTATCAGGCTTCGTAGTTGACCTCGTAGGAAAATGCACAGAGGGACTACAGATGAACTGAGCGAAGTGCCTGGTCAACCATCTCGAGATTGACTGCAGAGAAGCCCAGGATCAGGGGCATGAATTCCATTTTAGCTGGCTACTAATACTGGTCACTTTTGTTGCATGGGAGCTACCGGAAGGCACAACTTTCCCGGACCTCGACCCTTTTGAGCCTTTAGTCGTGAAGTTCAATACCTTATGGTACTCGAACGATATGAGCAAGAAGTGGCAATCAAATGTCGTTTTTCATACATATTATAACCAACTGAAAGTAGCCATAGGGGGTGAACCTCACATAACCCTGAACACTTTATGAGGGTTCCGACCTCTGATAAAGTTCAGCGTGGATCGCCACTTTATGTATCTAAATCCATGTGTTGATGAACACCAGGAACAACTTCAGTCCTATTATAAGCTGACAGAAGAAGATCTGGATGAAATCACCCAGGACTGGTCGGCGGACCTCCTTATCTCAGTAGATCCAACAGATATGTCTGACATCGATAGCCTAGACGCTGCGCAAAATACACCTGGGCCCAGTAAGACGAAGAAAACTAAGAAGATAAAGAAAGATGACGAAATCCAGGATGTCGACAGTAGATCTGTAAGGATGGATTCCACCACACCCAATCACAGAGGTAATAACAAAGACTTCGAAAGAGTTGAACAAGGCCAGAGAATGAAGTAAAGATCATAAAGAAAAGAAAGGGTTCACCTCCAGAACCTTCTTCCAAGAAGAATTCGAAAGCATCTGTGACTAAACTGACGACCACACTCACCCCAGACGACTTCAACTTTCTCCTCGCGACTATGAATGAAGCTATCAAAGAGATAACAGAAAAATAGGTAGCCAAGTAAGAGGCCATGTACAACAGAATTGAAATCGAGCTCCAAGGAGTAAAGTAAGCACTTCAATCGAGTCGCACAGCTTCCACTGCGCCCCTGCCAGAGGGAACAACAGAAACAAGAGATGAACTAGTTCAACTTCGCGAGATTGTTGACACAGTCGAAGTACGTCTTCGAAAAGCAGAAGAAGCAATAGCATAGGCCACCCAGGCCCTAAAGAAAGCACAAGAGGAAATCATAGAGTAGCACCGAGCTGCACAACAAGAGAAGGAGGCCATCCAAGCAAAATTTGACGAAGACAGAGAAAAAATCCAAAAGGAGAAAGAGCAGCTTCTCACGAAGCAAGTCGGGATCGAAGAAGTTGTCAACAGAGCATTTCGCTCTGTGACCGGCTTAGAAAAGAAGGCCGAAGAACCCTTAGACTGTCAAGTGATGAAGCTTGCTGAAGTTATTCAACAACTTCAACAAAGAGTCGTGGACTTAGAACTTCATATCATCCCAAGAACCCAGCAAGAAGAGTGTGACCAGCAAGAAATAACTACCCAGAGTACAGTAGAAAGGATCAAAGCACTCACCGAAGAATACAAACAATTAAGTAGCAGAAGCGCGCAGATACATGAGAACCTAACCGAGAACCCGGAATTGCATAAACTGGAGTCGCAACTCCAAGAAGCGAAGCAGCATGCAGATAGACTTCAGCTACAGTTGAAGGCCCTATCAACCATAGAGAAAATGAAGCGATCCCACAAGCAACGCGTCACACAACAGCAGATCCACATGATCCAGAGCAAGGTAATGGAAGTAACTCAGCAACTTCAACCTTTGCAGGATAAGGCATGTCAGTTATTCTTATAGATTGATAACCAAGGAACANAAGGACCAGTCAATAACGCACTCATCCAGGAGTTCGTCGAGCAAGAGGAAACCGCAAAGCAGCAAGTCGAAGTAGCTCGAGCTAAGCTCGAGGCATTCGATGGGGAATTGATCAGACCTGAGTGACTCGAGACGAGTCACATGTGAGTGTTGGGGACCTGTTGGCCTTTGACCAAGTTTTGAAGAATACTTAGTCATATTTGACTATTTTTTGCACTGCGACAACTTGCCAAAGATGGAGCGCAATGCGAAGTGGAAAGTAGAGAAACTAGACCTATTTTTGGGTCCCTTTAGGGTTTTGGGTTGATGTAACGGGAAAGAGATGTCGGCCCATGAGTTTACCCATGCTTAGGCTCATTTTGTAATCTATAAATAGATACTTAGGCAATGTAAGTAGAGGACAGTAGTACATCTATGTGATGTATAGCTAAAGGCTTAGTTATAGTAACTAGATCTGTGTGATCGGATGTATATTGCAAGTGCTATGTGCATGATTGTAAGGAGATTGAAAAACTAAGTGCAAGTTGTTGTAGTTTTGTGCTGAAGTGCAAGGAAGAAGGATCTAGCGAGCTGCGCAGATCTTCTGCCTGTGCGAAGTAAGGGTCATTGAAGCTCTGTGTTGTAACCGCTTGACCGAGAAAATATAAAGAAGAAGACTTTGTGGACATAGCCCCAGGGTGGGGGTGAACCACGATATGTGTCCCAGCTAAGATTGTAGACATCTGAGTCCTGCAACTACCCCTGCCTCTACCTTGGGTGAGAATTCATATTCTTTGCAGGTGTTTCTGAAAGGGCCGATAGTTATGGTTTGTTGGTGCACTCTTGAGCGTGAACCCTGGGTCTGCCTCTATACCAACAAAGACGCTTTGCGGAGTAAGAGAGTCCATGCTTAATTGTGGAATAATGAGATGAAGAACAATGAATATGTCAGGTAAACTATCCTATATGGATAGTGTTTGTCATTCTATTTCCGGTGGTATGTGGAACATCACATAACTCCTCACGGTTAGAGAGTTATGGCCATGAGAAGTTGGAGACCCCAGGTTTGTGTAATGGACCCAAGTTTGTTTGATGGATAACGGTATGAGTTATGATATATTTTCAAATAATACTATTCTATATAGATAGTACATGTCATTCCATTTCTGGTGGTATGTGGAACGTCACATAACTCCTCACGGTTTGAGAGTTATGGCCTTACAAAGTTGGAGGACCCTCATATGTCATCTAGAAGCCCCAAAAAGTCAAAGTAGTCAAAGTGGCTTAAGAGTTTTTAAAAGGTAAATAATAAAGTGAAGTAATGAGTGAATTATAATTCAAAGTGAATACAAAATAAATTATTTCAATAATAAATTTAATGGAGAAATTAGAAGTGGGTTGACCCTAAAATAAGGAAAGTGGGGCCAAGTGACCTAGAAGATGTTTTTAAGGAAATTACTTGAAGAGTATAAATAAGAGGCAAGGCTCTCTCATTTTAATCACACTTGAGAATATTGAATATCTATAGGTGTCTGAGGTAACCAAGAATATCTAAGCCGAAATTGTAAGGGAATGTGAAGAAAAGAAGGCCGAAATGCAAGGAAGGATAAATTCTTTTGATGGTGTTTTTTAAGGTATGTTATTTACAGGTCATCTCACCATTTTCGCTATAACGTTTTTTCTATAATGATTCAAACCCTTAAATTTCTATAACATTGAGAAAACATATCCAAGTATCTATGGCAAAAAATTCAGCTTGTGGGTCATTATATTTGTGGAGTTACACTGCGTGGAAAATAGGGTTTGTGGCTAGTCCTGAAACTAGTTAAAAACAGGTGTTTGGGGTAAAAATGTCATAAATTCTTCATAACAGATCCAAATTCAGTGAAACCAAATGTGTTGGTTAGAGTACCGTCTGTAGTATGTTGATCAATTCAACAAACATTTCGTGCGGGGAACGTTGTACAAGATCGCTCTCTAAAATAAGTCAGAATTCAACAAGGTATGCCATTTTTGTTATAACTCATTTTCTGAGAGGTTCCAAGTAGTGCCACCTGAAGGAATTCCATAGAACAAACTGAATAACATTGTGTATCAGTTTCAAATCTTTATACATTACAGGTACAAAGTTATGATTACTTCAAGTTAGGGTTGTTGACTAATCCAAAACTAGGGATGTGAGACTAAAGAAAAGTTTGATGAAAATGCTAGTCTCTTGTTGTTGAAGTTAAGGAAGGTTTGCAAGAATGTGATCATATACACCAGTTCTATTACAGAGCTACAAATCAGATTTGGATGATGAAATTGATGAGGAATTTTGGTTGAGGTACATGTTGAGTACATGGTTGAGACAAGTAGTTGATGAGTTGACACATACATGAGGTGTATAGTTGATGATGTTGGTACATATTGATGAGTCATAAGTTGATGAGTAGTTGATACATGATTGGTACATATTTGGTACATGGTTGGATGCACTTGTTTATGCTATAGGTTGATTACAGGTTATTTGATACAGGTTGGTGCATGGTTGATGCACTTGTTTATGGTACAGGTTGATTACAGGTTATTTGGTACAGGTTGGTGCATGGTTCATGCACTTGTTTATAATACAGATTGAGGTACAGGTTGATACATGGTTCAGATTTATTGGTACAGGTTTACAATGGTATATCTCACAGTGACAGGTTGACAGTGGTTCTATCATTCTACTACTACTTCAGGGTGGCAGGACGTGGCAAGGACAGGTGGTTGTAGTCACCTTTCGGTTGTAGCCGAAGCACATAGGGGGTTGAAGCATCTTTCTGGTTGTAGCCAGAGAATTGGAGAGTTGGAACTTCCCTCAAGTTGTAACCTGAGAAACTAGGGTGTTGGAGCCTCCTTCTAGTTGCAATTGGAAAACAAAGGAAGTTGGTGCTTCCAATGAATGTAATTCTTCAAGACATATAAGAAAAAACATTATGTGGTTTTCTCCCGATTTGAGTTTCCACGTAAAACACCGATGTACTGTGTATGTGTATGTTTGTTCATTTTGTTCATTGTTTATTTTCTCTACAGTGATTGGATGATAATGCTTCATTGATATAACACTTGGATTATATAGTTAAAAATGATTATATTGCTCTATTACTAATTCACCCCCCCTCTCAGTAATCCAACAACCCAGACATGGCCCACATGACTTTTGGTGCTTCATCTCCTAGGGTTAAGATTTTGGATGTTTAGGGTTTTTTTCATTTCCGTTTATTGTAAAAAGTTCTTCAGAGCCTCATTGTAATCATCTTCTTGTGAATGAGCGCATCCGTCACATCTCTTCTCAGAGAAAAGTTGTCACCATTCCAGCAAGCTTGTTTTCGCTGCATTTTATAGTTTCAGCTTATTTCCTTATTGAATAGAAAACCGGTGTCACTATATCTTTGTTATTTTGTGTTAAGCACCTGTTAATAATATGTGGTCATTTTGTTCTACTCATAAAATCTGGATCAAGAGATGTAAGGATATTCTACCCACGCCCTGTAAATGCCAACCCCTGAAAGTAAATCCTCTAGAATGAGAAATCTGTTCAGTCTCTTTGATATCTGATCCACACCGGATCGACCATTTCTCCAAGTGGGAACCAATTTATCTGGAGCCAGATCTATAATATGATTCGCTTGGAAAAATGACATATAAAATCCAACAAAGTGAGTCCGATTGATATTTCCTTCCCAAACTTCTTTCGAAGATAGGGTCACATTAAGGTCCCCGACAATGATGAGATTTTGTTTTGTTAGAATACCAGACTCTGACACCTTATTCCAAAATTTCTTTCGTTTTGTGAAAGGCCCATAGACATTTAATATCGATAACTCCATTTTGATTGCAATAATGAACGGATTCCACCACAGGGAAGAAAGGCGTTTAAATCTAAAACATTTGGATCCCGTGAAACTAGCAATCCACCAAATGTTCCGACAGAGATAATAGCATAGCAAAACCAATAACGCTGAAGTGTACTCATAAACAACCTAGCTTTTTCAGAATGAACCAAGGTTTCTTCTAAACAAACTAGTTCGGAGGAGTTTTTTCTAGAACTCCTCGTACTGAGACCAATTTTTGGATGCCTCCAGTGCCTCTGAGGTTGAGTGAGAGACAGATAATTAAATTGTCCGTGCCAGGGTTTTGACTGCTCTAAGTGCCCCCCCTTCTGAAGTGGAAGAAGTGTGTGAATCTAAATTTGAACTAGATACAATTTTTTTCCGCGCACTTCTAGTTTTAATAGGCAAATTTTTTATGCCTAACCCACGAGACCAAGCAAATTCCTTCCCTGACCCAACAGTAAGTGAATTCGAGGTACTAGCCCCCCACCCTCCTGTGGCGAATTTATAGAAGACTTTCCCAAGAAGACAGGCGGTTTAATGGAACAGTCGTGATATCGAATAAATGGTAAGTAGGATTCAAGAACGTCAGACAGGTTGGTCTCGTCATCCTCGAGTTCATGGTAACCCGGAAGCAGGGCAATCTCCTCCATCAGTGGTGGCATGGACACTGATAATGGTTCATTGTTTATAGTACCCAAAGACCCAAGTGAACGAGTCTGCAAAGAGACATCAACAGTCTCGTTCTGGTAATGAGAAGAAGACAATGAAGTACCCATCAGGACCATATCAGTGGAAGTAAGCAGGGCCTCTTGACCCTCCGCTGGTTGACTAGATAGATTATGATCCTCCCCTCCGACCACTGAAAAACTCATAACACTTGTCGTTGAGGAAATTAGCCAAGAAAAGGAATTTAAGGCATCCGGTTCCAATAAAGACAGTGACGAAAATAGACTAGGACAGTAAAAATTTAACTTACCCACAATTGACTGCCTCAAAATTGTAGGGTTGTCTTCTTCCAGCGCCAAAGGAACTGGGCCAGGGCCATAGAAGCCTGTATCCTATGAGGAATCTTGAGTGACATAATCCATATAGGAATCTTGAGTGACATAATCCATATAGGTGTCATCTGGTTCGTCCTCAGTCTCAACAAACCCTTTGCATTCTCGGCACAAGTGTGCAGTGCTACGACAGATACTACATCTAAAAGGAGCTCCTAGGTAGTCCAAACGCTGGATCATGCGTCGACCTTTCCAATCTATTTCCAATTTTTCCGGAAGCCCATTGTGTATATCCATTTCTACAAGTACCCTTCCAATATTTCTTGAACTCGCAACAAGTACCTTTGTGTCTACAACAATGAATACCCCAAGGGAGTTCCCTATGGCCTGTAATGCACCTTCATTCCAGAATTGTCATGGTAGCCCTGGCAAAAAAATCCAGAAATGTCTTTGGGACTCTGGAGAAATATTTTCTATTTGGATCGAAGGCCACGTGCCACCTTTTTACCATAATATTGCTACCACCGTTAATCCACTTTTTAGTCAAAAGTACCGCGACATCTTCTGGAGACTTGCACAGGAATCCCAACCAACCTTTGGTAAGGTGAAATAACTCAAGGATGTACCCTAAAAGAGGCTTACATGCCTTATCTAACCAGTGAGTAAGAGAATCCTTCTATAAGCTCACATAAGTGAATCTACCCACCAACCCGCAGAGTGCCATCCTACAGGTATCCTCCAACCCTATATTTGAGCCGAGAACCAATTTCCTCATAAACTTGTTTGATTTCCACTGCTTTCTAAACTTGCGATCATTTGTCGATTTCTTAAAATCCTTACTCCCTATATCTGTCATACCTTCATGCCTATCCTCTAAGCCTGGGTTTCCTTTAGTGGCTAGCCTATGTGCTTCCAACCCAGCTCTAGTTATGTGTGAAGGCGTAGTAAAGAAAGTCGGAGGGTAGCTTGCTTCAAAACTGGATGGGCTCTCGCCAAGAGGCCAAACAAAGGGAGCGTTCTCTTTTGAGAACGTAGTGGACTATTTTGTTCCTTGCTTCCACAAATGATCAACTGCGGTGAAAATATCGACCTCCTGCCACAGTGTTTCATCATCTTTTCCCGTCAATTTCCTGACCTCTTCATTTAAAGCTACTGGAATAGGAGAATTCATTGTCCACCTGTAATCCACCATTCAATCAACTAAAACAGGTGTCCCTACTGGCCAATGAAACAATGTAGGAATTATTATATTCTCTAATAGTCACATGGCCTCTAAAGGCAGAGACATCCACCTGTCAACCTCATTTATACCTAAATACGAAAGTCACTGAGAAAAATAATAACTCCACAAAGTTAGCACACTTGCCTAGAAAGTATAGAAAAAGGATCATGGTGACCGCTGACAAAGCTTTTAGATACCGACAAAAGTCTAACAAACTATAGTCACTGTGGCTAGGAAATAAGATCAAGGTAGGAAGTAAAATTCTACCATCTACCAACAAAAACCTAAAATACCGAGCTTCGAGTCCCAACATAGGGAAGTAAAACACAGGACAAAAACTTAAAGAGCTGAACACTGCAACCAATGAACGAAAGAATTGGAAAAATCACTTAAGTTAATCAAAGACCCCAACCCCGTCTTCCTACTTGGTACCTAATGAAAGGCAATTCCGTCATCAGAGTATCATCTTCTACCACTGTAGGAAGTTCTCTTGTACCAAAACCTAAAAATTAGATGTGTTTGTCATTCTCGCCAATGGCCAATTCAAATTTCCCACTTAAAACTACCTATCTACACATATTTTATACTAACCAGTTATAACAATAATTTAAAAACCATACTAACATTCAATAACAATAATTTAAAAACCCATCCATTGGCAATTTAATAACATGGTATGCATTGTAAATAATACTTCTAATTTGTGTCGAAGAAGATAATGATACAAAACAATGTAGACAAACAATTATAACAATGATTGTCAACCTTGTCTATTGGGTTTATCTTGAGTTGTTGGGAGGAAGAATTGTTATCCATTACCAATCACCAACATAATGTATGTTGATGAGCATTAAAAATGATGCAGATTAACAATAATATCATCCATTGGCAATTTAAGAATATGGTGTACATTGCAAATAATCCAAATAAAAATTAGATTACAAAGAAAAATTATAATTTGTGTTGAACAAGATAACAATTATAGAAACCAACCGATTGATTGCAAATCCAAATAAATATTAGGTATCACAAAGAAAACTTAGAATTTGTAGTTAATTAATTCTGAAGAACAAGACAATAATGATAGGAGTATTGGTGTAATTATAAATTAATTGTAATTTCTTAATTGTCAAGGTTGTTAACTGGATTTAACTTGAGTAGTTGGGAGTAAAGATTGTTATCCTCTCCACCTAAATAATTATTAAAACATTGTTTGGAATTTAGATTAGATAACATCAAACTTATAATCTAAAATAATAATTATAGGAGATAAACATCCAATTGGTATGCATAAAAATGAGTCACATTTAATAGGTGAGAGTTTAAATAACATTTAACAACAGGGTATATTTGATTTAACAGATTTACCCATTAGATGTATCAAGCAAAACCCTACCATAATGAATTAAACAATGTGTGCAAAATAGAGATGGCAAAGTTTATTTCTTTATCAGAACTTAACACACATTTATCAGACGAGGCAATGTTTTACAGGAACCTCAACCTTAATTGACATCCATAAATTTCAACCTTAATTGACATCCATAAAATTCAGTACAACCCTTCTACATGCCTGTATAGATTACATTTGTATGGCTAATTTTCTTTTAAAATATTGCTTCATATGCAGTTTCAGCACGAGTAACCAGTACAACAAGGATTAAACAAAAACAAAAATTGTCCTGCAACCTCCATTCCTTTATAAATACCCTGATTTTC
>ML791869.1:137690-148038 GCA_009831015.1 Picea engelmannii
CCAACAATACTACATAATAAATATTCTTCTAAATAATGTGATTAACATTAACCAACAATGCTACATAATAAAATTATTAGTCTTTCAATAAATATTTGAAATAATGTGATCATATCGAAGTAATCTGGGCATTGCATTTACAGTGTGTTTATAGCCGGCCTCCCTGCATTAAAATCTTTATCATTACAACTAGTACTTGCATTAAAATCTTCATGTGAAGGTCTGGTAGGATTCAAATCTTTCTCAGTGATGATCTACATAATGAAACTATTAGTGTTTCAATAAATATTCGGAATAATGTGATCATATCGAAGTAATGTGGGCATTTACAGTTTGTTTATGCCCACCTCCCTGCAGTAAAATCTTCATCATTACAATTAGTACTTCAATGAAAATCTTCATGTGAAGGTTTAGTAGGATTCAAATCTCCTTCAGTGATGATTGATTTGGATGTTAGTTAAATTAAAAAGCAAAACCCAATTTTATTGATATGAATGCTTTTTCAAATCAACTCAGGGCATATAAGTGGTATTTTCAAAACTAGTAAATATCATCCCATGCCAATAATAATAACCAGGTTATTGTGCAACATTCAATGTTGTAGCAAATGATATATACACCTTTGCATATATCCGAACATATATATTAAAATAATCTTACTGTCCTCAAACTTTTTTTCCCAAGAGAAATTACTCAATTTTATATAAGGTATAAAAAAATTTACAGATGCTCTGTATCCAGACAACGTTGAATAACAAAAAGACAATACAGTACTGTCCAAGTAAATAAACTTGCAAAATTCACTGCCAGTCAAAGGATGCACTGTCAAAGGCCGAAAAAACATACAGCCGAACATGAATGATAGTATAAAACATATGGCGAGACCTTGCGAAACAGTGCACCTGGGCGTGAAATCATAAGTCTCGGCCAAAGGCAACATCCACCTACATATAACCTCGGATGTACAGTGACTGACCCGGCGCCTCCAGTGGAAATATCAGACCAGAGAGGAAAAAATACCACAGTCAAATGGCACAACTGACACCCGTGCCACACAGTCTGGAAGGAGCTGAGGAAAGCAATGTACAGGTTGGTACACCGTGAGCATTCAATCGTCTGTGAGGAAAGATGCCACAAACAAAAGTCTAAAACAGTCATCAATGCCAAGCAACTGAAAGGAACAGAAGAGAAAATCGATGCACATAGAGTGAGTCCGATGCAACAATCTTGAATTATGCTTCAAAAAGATTGTAGAAGGATGTTGAGCTCTCTAATCCTCTGTCACAATGGTAAATAGCCAATCTGCCCACCACTTGCTGGAGAGCTCTCTTAGAGAGCGCATCTGCTTCAGAATTGTAGGTTCTGTGGAGATGTCGGAAGTGGATATCTGTGAAAGAGCGAGCCAGCAGGAGGGTTTTATGTTTCCAGCCCTCTACGTAAGAGGAATGAAGAGAGCACGCACCATTAATCCAGTCGATGATAACCTTAGAGTCGCCAATGACCTGTAGGTGATCAAGGGACCACATGGAAGCCAGCAATAGTGTTGTCCATAAGCCAAGAAGCTCGGCTTTTGTATTCGTACCCTTACCACAACAAAGTGACCATTTTGTGATTCTCTCCAAGTGAGATTTGAAAGTGCCACCAGCACCACAACACAAACCGGACGACTGCGTCGCTCCGTCAAAGAAGGCTAAAGAGTGGCCTGCTGGTAAGATAAAGTCCACCCCTTTGTGAGGAGGCATCAAGTCTGGAGACTGCTTCCAAAGGAAGGAGGCTTGAGTTCTGTGGCAGACCGCCCAAGGAGAAGGGGAAGCATCCTCAAAGAGCGCCTTATTACGCTCTAGCCAAATGTGCCAGCTAATTAAAACTGCCAAGGTAGGGGGCGCAGCTTGGAGAGAAAACCAGGAGTGAAAACATGCATTAAATGTATCACCGGTCCAGCAGAAAGGAAGGGAGAGGTGTTGCAGGAAATGCTTCTAGATGAGTTAAGTAAAGGCACAATGTACAAACAGATGATGTATATTATCCGATCCACTTCTACAAAGGACACAAACCCTGGGCCCTTGTCTTCCTCTTCTAAGGAGGTTCTCCCAGGTGAGGAGCTTGTCCTTAGTACCGAGCCAAAAAAATAACTTGATTTTTAAAGGGAGCTGCCAAGACCAAATATGACGGAGCCACAAAGGCTGAGCCTCGATCACCCTACCCAAACAGAGCGCAGCATAAACATTTTTTGCTCCAACAGTCCCCGATCCATCGCCCCCCCTCCAGGTGAGGGTATCATGAGCAGTCGTAAGGGAAAGGCCCGAGCTCTTTAAGGCAGCCGTGAAGGTGTCCAGCTCCAAAGCTGTAGAACCATCTATGTTCAAATCGCTGTTGTGCCACCAACGGTCAGGAAGAGGAAAGGTATTGTTCTCTTTCTTTAGCTGAGCAAGTGAAGAAATATTCAGTGACCTCAGAAGAGATCTGAGCTGTAAGGTCAGTATCGAGAACTCATCTATGCCTAGGAGTTTATCTCTGCCCAGAATAATATCTTGTCCCGATCCCGGACTCCAGCGGAGCCAATGTAAGATAACCTGTGAGGAGGACACAAGTCCCTTCCAGAAAGGAGATGCCCAGCTCTGAATAAGATGTGACTTTCGAAGCCAAATGGAAAGGGGTTGACCACCGAAATATTTGTCTTTGATAATCCGATGCCACAGATTATCGATAGAGATTGCTCTCCAAAAAGAACATGCCAATAACGCTTTGTTGAAGATGCTGAGATGCTTCAGACCCCATCCACCCTCCCTTTTTGGCCTAGAGAGCGCCTGCCAACTGCAAAGGTGGAATCTCCTTTTCCCCACAAGGTCGTTCCACAAGAAATTGAAAGATAACCGGCGGAGCATAGAAGTGATTTTGGCAGGAATCCATTCCAGTAGCATCCAAAAAACAGCCAGACTTTGAAGAACCGATTTGACAAGGATGAGTCGTCCCCCCAGGGACAGCCATTGATTGCACCAAAAACCAATTTTCCGTTCAAAAGTTGACACCAGCCACGTCCAATCAGTAGCCGTGGAGGCACCCCGCTTAAGATGATACCCCAAGTATCTGAAACCAAGAGATAAGTCAATGAAGGTGAAGGGAAAAAGTGCTGATAGAGAGGATAGATCAGCCACCGAAAGGCCCCAATGATGGATCGAGGACTTGGTGGGGTTGATGGAGAGCCCCGAAGCCTTGCAGAAAATCTGAAGAATATCTAGAAGTGCAATCCATTCCGGTTCATCTGCTTTTGAAAAATAAGTATATCGTCCACAAACATGAGATGGACGATCCTGTAGTGGGACGATACCTGTATACCAGAAATGCGTTGCTCAGCCACATTTTTTAAGAGGAGTCGACTCAGCCCTTCTAGGACTAGGATAAAGAGGTAGGGGGAAAGTGGGCATCCCTCGCGGAGCCCCCTTTCACATTTGAAAAATCTGGAAGCCTCCCCGTTTATCAGAACTGAGAGGTTTGCAGTGGAAACACAGGACATAATCCAGTCCGTCAAGTATGTTCCAAATCCAACCGAGATGAGGATGATTCTAAGAAAATCTCAGTCCACATTGTCAAAGGCCTTTTTGAGGTCGATTTTCATGATAAATGCCTTTTGTTTTTTCTGAAAAATGCTGTGTATGCTCTCGTGTGCCACTCCAATGGCATCGTGGATTCTTCTTCCCTTAAGGAATCCGAGTTGTTCAGACGAGAGACTTCTTTCCAAGACCGGCTTGATCCGCGAGGAGATGATTTTAGCAATGAGCTTGTAAGCTAGGTTACATAAAGAGATTGGTCTGAAATCGTTGAAGGAGGTAGGCTGGTCTGTCTTAGGAATTAACGCCAGAAACGTAGAATTGAGGCTGCTGTTGATCTTACCTGTAGTGCGCGCATCCTCAACCATCAGAAGTAGATCTGATCCAACCAGGTCAAAGAAATGAGAGAAAAATTCGGCTGTCCAGCCATCAGGGCCCGGACTTTTCTCTTTTTTAAGGAGTGAAAGCGTAGATTTGAGCTCTGACAGGGTGACCGGTTTGTATAGCTCGGTGGCTTCCGCAGCTGAAACTAAATGCGTGTATAGCATGGCTGTAGAAACTTTTTCCTGTATAAACGACTCGCTGTTGGAATTGTACAGCTGTTCAAAATGAGAGGACGCTGCCAACTTGAGAGCCTCCTGTCCACGAATGATCCCCTCGTTTCCCTGCTCAATAGACCAGATATGTTTTTTATTTCTATTAAGATTTGCCACTTTATGGAAGAATTTGGTGTTGGAGTCGCCCCATTTTAGCCAAGTCGCCCGGCTTCTGAGGCGCCATCTTTTTTCCTCGTCTAGTAGAATAGCTTTCCGTTTCTCCTCCTTGTCTTTTAGAGTAGCCTCCTCATCAGAAGAAAGTGCCACCGAAGATGAAAGGGTGATAAGATCAGTGATCTCGCGCTCCAACTGTTTTAAGGCTTGGCCCTCGGCGGACAGTTTCTGTTTAAACCATCTTTTGGTGTGTAATTTGAGGAAGGATAATTTCCAAACAAGACGCGTCTGAGGATTAGATTCCCCCAGGAACCGTGAGTCGTTCCAAACTGTATGTACCAGTGCCGAAAAATCAGCGGAGTCAACCCAATGGTGGTTGTATTTAAAGGGAAATGGCTTTAAGCGGGCAATGGGAGACATTGTGAGAGTAATGGCCGCATGATCAGAGACAAATGGAAGTGTGACGCCGGAGGAAGGGGAGACGGAGGAAGTGAAAAAAGTCTCAGAAATAAGAAAGCGGTCAAGCCTTTTTGCAATGGCAGTCGAGCCTCTTCTCCCATTGCGCCAGGTGGGAATTAGTTTGATAGGCAGGACGTCTACAAGGTTAAAGGAATTAAATAAATCTCTGTACAGATTGCTGCCCGATCCGGTTAAGGAGGCGGAGCCCCAATATTCATCCGATGATAGTGTGATATTGAGGTCACCACCCAAGATGAGATTCGGGAGGGCGAGGATACCACTCTGTGCTAGCTGTGTCCAAAAAAGTGATCGGTCAAGACAGGGTCCGTATACATTCAAAAGTGCCAACTCCTGTTTTGATTCAAGACTTTTGCCCAAACATAGGATGCCTCCACAGGTTAAGAAGGAACTGAGCTCGAAGATAGTTGGATCCCACGCCACCAGCAAGCCTCCAGAGAGACCAATAGAACATAGAGCGGCTAAGACCCAAAGTGGACGGAAACTATGAATGAAATCTCTGGCAGAATGGTCAGCAGATAGAGTTTCCTGTAGAAAAATAACATCAGGTTTAGTGTGTTCCAGAAGATCTCGGAAGGAGGCAGCCTTGAGGGTGCCTTCGATCCCTCGTATATTCAGGGAGAGAAATTTCATTATTTGGATCTAGCAATGGCTTTCATTGCTCTAAGGGCCTTTCCGTCAAGTGATTGTTCTCCCGAGACTGTGTGTTGAGAAACGGAGCCTTCCTTCTTTTTTCTAGCGCTCCTCGTCTGTAGAGGAGAGATCTCAGTTCCCAGTCCTCTCGACCAAGCAAAAGATTTAGAGTGACTAACAGAGTGAGAGTTTGATGACTGTCCCGCTTCAGTTGTGGGAGCAATACATTCTTTGCCTCGAAATAGAGGAATTTGTGAGGCTAAATCTGGAGTAAAAGGAGCAGTAGATGTGGAACTCAACGATTCCAGGAGGGGAGTATCATCCTCCACAGGTTGGTTGTATCTCGGGAGGATCAAAGGGTCAACAAGTACTACAGGGGAAGGAGCGGGATCGCCCTGAGGAGAAGGAAAAGTGGAAGGGGTAGAAGACGCAGGTGGGAGGGGGGAGGTTATCGAGGTGAGGGGAAGTGTACAGCCACGGGAAGATGCAGGGAGAATCGGTCCAGACTGGTCGATTTCAAAGGAGAGGGGTTCAGGGTGAGACGAAGGAACAAGCCAGGTAAAGTCTTTGACTCTTTGATTTTCAGAATCTGTGAGAGTGTTAAAGAGTTTTGGGCAGATGTGAGCCAGTTTGGTCAAGGGGACCGAGTGTTCAGAGGGGGAGAGTGTGTAAGGGAGATGGGGGGTTTCTAAGAAATCTAGGGAAGGGTCTGGTGCTGGATATTCTGGCAGGTTTAGAAATAAGTCATCCGAGTCATCCAGGGGGGGTTTATTCGACTTACCAGGACACGATCGGCGCAGGTGACCAGTCTCTCGGCATCTGTTACATCTGAAAGGGATTCCGAGATAGTCCAGCGGCTGTAGGATCTTCCTCCCTCTCCAATCAATCTCGAGAGTTTCCGGCAAACCTGTGGAAATGTCCATCTCGACCAACATCCTGCCCAATAGTCTAGTAGATCCTGAACGGGGAGAGGAGTCGAGTGTGATCAGCTTCCCCAAGGAGTTTCCAATCGCTCTGAGGGCTTCCTCATTCCAGAAGTGGAGAGGAAGTCCCGGGAGCAGCACCCAGAGATGTCGAAACTGGAAGTATTCGGTGTCAGGATTGAAGGCCAGACGCCATCGTTTGAGCATCAGACTGCTTCCTCCAAAGACCCATAAGGATGAAATGAGCAACGAGGCATCATCCGGGGTTCTACAGGTGAAACAGAGCCATCCATTTTGGAGATAAAGAACTTCAGGACAATAACCAAGCAGCGGAGACCAGTTTAGCTTGATCCATTCCTCCAAGGGAGGAGATCTCAGACTTTTATAAGATATACGTCCAACCAGAGAACAGGTGGACATCTTGCACAGATTTTCAAGCCCTACTATGTCGCCCAACACTAATCGCCTAGATTTTTTGTTTGCTTTCCAAATCTTGCGGCCAGAGGAAGCAGCTCGGGACGGATGTTGTTCTGGCTGGTTCCCTGGAAGGGTAGGAAAGGGTGGATCAGGGGAGGACCTGTTAGACAATAGTGGAGTGATCGAAGGAAAGCTTGAAGAGGGAGCACTACTCAGGGAGAGGGGTCTATTTAAAGCAGGTTGCTCCAGAGCAGAGGAGACAAGATTTGAAATAGTTTTGGAGGGAAGAGTCGGCGCACTGTGAATCAAGGAATCAATCTGTTCCAAAAGTCCCTCCTGGTTCCAGTAGAGTTCGTCAGTAGGGAGCGAGGTAAAACCGGGCTGAGAGTCCATTGTGAGCCCTGGGGGACCACCAAAGCCCCACTATAAACAGTCTTGTGGGACAGAGTCAGAGGATACTGCGGAAAACAGGAGCAGTCAGAAGGCAGGATAGTCACGGGAAACCAATCCCGGTAAAAAACAAAAGCAAGGCGCAGGTAGTGGCCGACAGTCTAGAAAAGCAGGTCGGGAAAACAGAAAAGATATAGGCTAGGTCCCTACTGTCCTCAAACTTGAAAACATTAAAAGTTGTCCAGTAGGTTAGTTATTGTTAGCCATCTACTCATATGGTTACTTGTACTCATGTTGTATGTATTATATTCTGGCTTTTGTTGCATTGAATAATGCAACCTCAATTTAGGCTATTTACATAGTGAATGGAATTTCAAATTTATCTTAAAAAATTTGATGATGATGGTCATTTTTTTTCCATTCATATAATTATCACTTTAATATTTATGTAGAATTATAAATATCAAATTATTATTATTATTATGTGTAAATTTTGTTGGCAAATGTTTCAAAGGTAGCGTATGCTTGTCATTGATGGCAGGAACAACAGTGAAGATGGCATGAGTATAGGAAGAATGTAACAGATGGGCATCAGAAGTAGTTTGGGAAGACGCTGCAGAGCAAGCTCGACAAGATCAGAGGAGATAGTGCAGAGGCTGGTTGGCATGCTTTATAGGCAGTATGCACTTGTCATTGATGACAGGATCAGAGTCTGCATCAATGGAAAAACAGGAACAAAGTAAGCTCAGAAGGAATTAGCGCAGAGTCGAATGCAATGTTGACTCCATTTCGGGGTTTCGTAGATCGGGACTTGAAGGTGTCGAGAACTCATACGGCAAAGTGGAAAAATCGCGAGAAGATCTGGGCCGTAGGATCCGGGGGAAGTATGAAGGACCAATAGCCGATAGATATGGTGAAGCTGCAAGGCGGATATGACAGTCATGGTCCGTTGGGTCCAGAGGACACGTGGCGAAAGATCGTTATGTCGCTGACTGGAAAGTCAAAAGAACGGAGTTTGATCTTAGCCATCAGATCAAGGTTTGATCTTGACCATTGATCCAACTCCATCTCGGAGTCTCGCCTATCGCGACTTGGAGTGACAAGAACCTCCATCTAAGGAACAACGAGATGCGAGATCGTGAAAAGATCAGGACCGTCGGATCACCAAAAACGGGGATCGTTGATCTGAGCTCCATCTCGGAGCTTCGCCTATCGCGACTTGGAGTGACGAGAACCTCCAACTAAGGAACAGCGAGATGCGAGATCTCGAAAAGATCTAGACCGTTGATTCATCGAGATCATGGACTGTCGATTAGGGTCGATGAAGATCATGAGTTCGCAACACTTTTTAGTGCAACCTGTGGTCACCGCGTGTGGTCACGTGGAGGAAGGACCTAGTGCAGATGAGCTCCGCCTAGGAATTTCGGGGATCGTGTCTGAGAATGTCGAGACACATGGTCACACGAATGCCGATTTCGCGATATGCGAAATTGCGATTCAATCACAGCCGTAGAATCAAGCTCTGATCAGGACCGTTGATCCCACGCCATTTCGGGGTATCGGGGATCGCGACTTGGAGAGTCGAGATGTCTCTTCTCCAGACTCACGAAATGCGAAAGCGCGAAAGCACCATATGCATAAGGCTGTGGTCACAGCCCATGGTCACAAGAAGGGAAGGAGTCAATGCAGATAAGTTCCAATTCGGGGTTTCGGAGATCGCGACTTAGAAAGTCGAGATGCCTCATCTCCAGATTCACGAAACGTGAATTCACGAAAAACGCTTTTTGCATAGGCGCTTGGTTATGATCATAGTCATATTGGGCAAGGAGCTAGTGTAGAAAATTTCTGTATCGGAACTTCGGAGATCGCGAAATAAAGTGTCAAGACACTCAGCACAGAATTGTCGAATGCCGAAATGCCGAAATGAATGCAAGATCCCATGGATTCAATCCAACGGTGCAGATGAATTTGAACAAGATCGGAGGGCAACTGTAGCACGATACAGTGTAACTGCCAGAAACCACTGATGGGGTCTGCCAGAGGACTCGAAGACACTTCGGGATGACTGACAGAGGAGGTGAAGAGTCTCTGAGAGGGATGAAGATGTTCGTGGAGGCGATTGACAGCTAATGAGCATTGAGGCCTGTAACTGAAACAGAGAAGGTGAGTTCGACTGTCACAGAGAAGACGAAGAGTCTCAGACTGCCAGAGAGGCTGAGGAATCTCAGTATAACATACAGTGATGATGGACACGCAGGGAGAACCACCAGAGAAGCTGAAGAGTCACGATGATGATCAGACAGAGCACTTAAGAGGTGGAGGATAACGACGCGGAGTCAACATGCAGAGGCATTGCGAACACTGCATGCACAAGGTGCACAGAAGCTATAAATACACAGTACAGAGAAGAGATGGGGGTGGTTGAGATTGGAGTTTGTTGTGGTTGTTGTTGGTGAAGGTAATTCATGTGTGAAGAAGGAGGAGAGTGCAGCAACTGAAGAGGACAGAAGAGGAACTGTGCAGTGAATGGACATGGCGCACAGAGCATAAAAAGCGGAAGAACAGACAGCGCAAGTGATGTGTGAAGAAAGACAATGAGGCAGACAGAGCAACGAAATGCGGCAGAACAATGATGAGTCTGGTAAGCCATTGTTGAACATCATATCACTGTAATAAGTTTCAGTAACAAATATTTATATTTCAGGGTGGTTGGGAGGAGCTAGGGAGGACTGGTGTCCTCAAAGGTTCAAGTGGGTGCTTGAACACAGGGAGTTGGTGCTTCCTTCTAGTTGGTGCTAGAGAAACCAAGGAGTTGGTGCTTCATTCTAGTGGGTGCTAGAGAAAACAGAGAGTTGGTGCGCTCAGCAAGTTGCAGCTTGCAAAACTGAGGTTGTAGCCTCATTATGAGTTGGTGCTCATATGTATGATACTGTAAAGAATGTAACTATTACTTATCATATAAAGAAAAAGAGGTTTTTACCCTGCATGGGTTTCCTCAGGTAATATTTGTCTCTGTGTTTCTCATATATGTGAATGATGCTGAAAGTGTCATTGTTTATTTCCCTACATTACTGTGATCATCATTCAGTGTCTCTACAAAGAGTTTGAAAGAACCATAATTGTTTAAGCACGGTAACAACTGATTCACCCCCCCTCTCAGTTGTCCAACAATTGGTATCAGAGCTGGCCCCTTTTATCTAAGGGTAGATCCTAGAGCTTAAACATGTCAAGCCATGAAGGAAATTCAACC
>ML791869.1:160206-170437 GCA_009831015.1 Picea engelmannii
TGAAAGGTAACACTAACCAGTATTTAACATTAACTATATGACACTGTCTAGGAATGCTTAGGAATATGATACTGTCTAGGAATGCTTAGGAATATGCTTAGGAATTGAGGAATTTTTCAGGAGATATTTGCTCGAAATCTGGTGAGAAATTGTTGGATTTTTAGATTTAAGTAATTATTTTTATAAAATTAAAATGCTTTGAGAGTTTTTCAATATACCCAATCCATTTCTGCATTCAAAAAATAAATTATAAATAACAAAAAATAGTAATTCCTATACATTTATATGGCCAATTTTGTAGAATAACTAACCAAAACCTAATAAAATTATTAATAAAATTATTAATGTTTCATTAAATATTCTAAATAATGTGACTAATATTGACCAACAATACTACATAATAAATATTCTAAATAATGTGATTAACATTAACCAACAATGCTACATAATGAAATTATTAGTCTTTCAATAAATATTTGAAATAATGTGATCATATCGGAGTAATCTGGGCATTTACAGTGTGTTTATGCCGGCCTCCCTGCATTAAAATCTTCATCATTACAACTAGTACTTGCATTAAAATCTTCATGTGAAGGTTTGGTAGGATTCAAGTCTTCTTCAGTGATGATCTACATAATGAAACTATTAGTCTTTCAATAAATATTCGAAATAATGTGATCATATCGAAGTAATGTGAGCATTTACATTGTGTTTATGCCAACCTCCCTGCTGTAAAATGTTCATCATTACAACTAGTAATTGCATTAAAATCTTCATGTGAAGGTTTAGTAGGATTCAAATCTTCTTAAGTGATGATTGATTTGGATGTTAGCTAAGTTAGAAAGCAAACCCCAATTTTACTCATATGAATGCTTTTTCAAATCAATGGCATTTTCAAAACTAGTAAATATCATCCCATGCAAATAATAACCAGTTTATTATGCAATATTCAATGTTATAGCAAATGATATATAAATCTTTGCATATATCCGAACATATATATCAAAAAATAATCTTACTGTCCTCAACATTGAAAACATTAAAAGTTGGCCAGTAGGATAGTTATTGTTAGCCATCTACTCATATGGTTACTTGTACTCATGTTGTATGTATTCTATTATGGTTTTTGTTGCATTGAATAATGCAACTTCAATTTAGGCTATTTACATAGTGGATGGAATTTCAAATTTATCTTGAAAAATTTGATGATGATGATGATCATTTTTTTCCATTCATGCAACTATCACTTTAATATTTATGTAGAATTATAAATATCAAATTATTATTATTATTATGTGTAAATTTTATCTTCATAAATTAAAAATTAAAAGAATTAAAAAACTTAGAACAATTTTTATAAGATTTTGATGCTAGTTTGGTTGAAAGCAATGGGTCTTTGTCTTGTGTTCCCTGCAATCATTGAAAGAACATGCTATTTATTCATGAAAATGGGTCTTTGTCTTATGACCTAGCAGAGAAAATGCACAACAATTGTTCCATGCAATCATTGAAAGAACATGTTCTTTATTCATGAAAGTTTGTGAGAGTTAAACAAAGTGAGAGTCAAAATGACTTTCCCCATTGCTTCTAGGTGAAACCTGAAACCTCAATTATAGTTGGAGTAACTCAAATCACCAATTTTACTTGGAGAAATGTTCCCTAGAGATTACTAGATTGTTAAGTATGAAATGAAGAAGAATTTTACTTGGAGAAATGTTTGGTAGAGATTTCTAAATATGAAATGAAGAAGGAAACCAAAGTTCACAAATATGGAAGGTGACAAAAACTTTGAAAATCAAACAACTAAAACAATACATGAGAACTATTTCAATCAATTGGTTTTTTCAAAAGAAAGAGTAGAATTGAGAAAAATAAAAGGAAACATGATGCCCACATGAGAATCTTCTATTGTGTCTCAATTTCCTTGCAAAGACTAGGCAATAGAGAATACGACATGTGCTCTTTGTCAAATTTGTGCAAGGTTCAACTAAAACAATACATGAGGACTATTTCAATCAATTAGATTTTTCAAAAGAAAGAGTAGAATTGAGAAAAATAAAGGGAAACATGATGGCCACGTGAGAATCTTCTCTTGTGTCTCAATTTCCTTGCAAAGACTAAGCAATATTGAATTAAGGCAATAGAGAATAGGGCATATGCTATGTAATATACCAGATATAAAAAGTATGAAGAACAGAAATAAAATGCTAGAAATGGCAGAATAACAGCAATATAACCAGAACAATCACCACAATAGCATTGAAATGATATAAGAATAACAACAGAAATAACACTTTGATTCTGAAAGCAATGTTCACAGGCCTCTTCGAGGGGGCAACCTCCAGTTGGGCATAGCTCTATTACAATAATATCCAAGCTAGGGTTCTCATACCCTCGACTCCTATTTATACTAAATATGTTTATCAAAAGAAGCATCTAGAAGAAGATCCTTCTAGAAGCGGAAGCTTATATTAGGTCTTCTTACATTCGACTTATTCTATTTTATTGCAAGGCCTTATTAATATTGACCTTTATTACATCCGAATATATTTTTCTACCTATGTGTGGGTTATGACCCTAACATGTCCTCCCTCTTAAAAACAACCTTGTCCTCAAGGCTTGAGATGTGGAAATTGTTGCAGAATGGTAGTTGGTTCCCAAGTGGCATCTCCTGGAGTTGTATCTTTCCACTAGACTAACACTTCCTTGATGGTTCTCTGACGTAGGCGATGCTCACGCTGGTCCAAAACTGCTTGTGGTTGTAGCCAAATGGATCCTTCTTTGGCTAACTCGGGAAGGTTGGTTTGAATTTGACACTTAGTTCCAATCACCTTCTTTAAGCATGAAACATGAAAAACAGGATGTAGCTTCGAATGACTAGGCAAAGCTAACCGATAGGCCACCTGTCCCACACAGTTGAGAACAGTATAAGGACCATAAAATTTGGGCGCTAGCTTCTGACAATGCTCGTCCTTGAGGGAATTTTGCTTGTAAAGTTGCAGTCGAAGAAACACTTGATCCCCTTCGGCAAATTGACGTTCAGAGCGACCTTGATCTACTTGTTGTTTCATGCAATTATGTGCCATGACCAAATTCTCTTTGAGGGTATGGAGAATAGCCTCTCAAACTGTAAGTGTTTGGTCAACCGCCTGGACCTTCGATACACCTAGTAGGTATGAGAGAACTGAAGGTGGATTCTATTCATATAACGCTTCAAAAGGAGTCATGCATGTAGTTGTATGGTATGAAGTGTTGTACCACCATTCAGCTAGGGGTAACCATTGAGCCCACTGATTTTTCTTTTCCAAGGCAAAACACCTCAAATATGTTTCCAAACACTTGTTGACAACTTTCGTTTGACCATTAGTCTGGGGTTGATAAGTTGTTCTGAGATGCAATTGGGTGCCTTGTTGTTAAGAACCCAATACTGAATACAAAAGCACCACAACAGATATAGAAGAATAATATAGAAAAACACAACTTTATTATATCAAACCCTTGAGGTAGGGCAACACCATACAATGGATCCTATTATGGAAGGGATCCTCTCCTGTTCACTTGTCTCTTCGAGGGAGCATCCTCCTATTGAGCTACCACTCCAAATACAATACTTCTCTTCATGTCTCATTACATTGCTTGAACCCCTTTATATAGTGCTACCATCACCTAAGAACATTCTAGAGGAGGAATCTCCTAGAAGTAGAACCTTCTAAGAAGTCATATTACATTTATTATATCTAATTACCCATTTATTATATCTAACTACCATAGTGGGCCTTATTTAATAATATAGTGGATCTAGTCCACCTTACATTGAATGACCTCCACTATTATCACTATGGACCCTCTACGCCCCCCCACTACCTCTCTAGCTACCTTACATTCCATCCCTCTTATGAAAGTGTTTTCCTCAACGCTTGATGTACAACCATATACCAGGGTCCCATTGATAATTGTGGACCATAATGTTGAAGAAAACTGAAGAACCAAGGTCCCATGTAGAAAGGAAATCCACCATACTGAAGTAGTCCAACCACCATTGTAAGCCCGGGTCCCATGTCCAAGTGCTCATGTGAACTCTCTGTGGAAGATTTTGGAACCCAATAACCAACTCCAAATGTTGCTCCAAATACTGACACCTATCATGTGGATCCAAATAAGAAGATCCATCCACATAGTGGAAAAGGGTCATAGCAGAATCTTGAATGAATAATATCACTGTAGAATATGTAGACTGAACACTGGTAACTAGCTCCTGATGTGGAACATTGATGTTCTCTACAGAAGGTGGAGTAGAGTCATCAAATAAAATATGAAAGTGGTTGTCATCCCAGAAATGACAACTATCCATATACCAATCATTACAATCTACCTCAAAATCATACCAAGCATATATTTCTTGATTATATTCATCCCTGAGGCCTTCCATAAGAAATCTCTCCTGCATGTTATTCAATGAATCTTGAATACTACGAAAACTATCATGGAGGTCATCTATGAGGCTGTCTGTGAGACCATGTACAAATGCATCTATTACACATCAAAATTACTCAACTGGATAAGTGTCGCATATTCCTCTCAATTGTCGTAAGTGTCGCAACTTCCTTACAACTTTCGCAAGTGTCGCAAGTTGGTTACAAGTGTCGCAAATGTTGTTTGAGCATACTGCCATAATGATGACACTAAGGAAGCACTTAAAACATCTTATGTACTTGATTTGGAGAAGGAGAACTAGTTCACTGGAGTCAAATAACTCTTAGCACCTGAAGAGGGCTTTCAATCAAGAGTTTTGAGGGTGAACGCTCCTCTGAAACAGCCTTAGGAGCGCTGGCGCTCCCCCATAAGGCCTCAGGGAGCGTTATAACGCTTCCTCAACCCTTTGAAGGAGCGCTGCCCACTTCTGAAGCGCTGGCGCTCCCCTTAAGCCTCTCTAGGAGAGTTCTAGCGCTCTGATGCCCCTTTTGAAGGAGCACTCCCTAATCTGGGTTAGTTGTTAGCCCGGTGAGGAGAATAAGGAAATGATCTTTCGAGATTAGGAGGCAGTTGTACTCGAATTCTTGGTTTCATCAAGAGATCCCTGATCCAAGGAGGAGGTTCCCAACTTGTTCTAAACATAACTCAAGAGGTTAAGCTCCTCTCAACCTATATAAGCAAGCTCTATGATGGTGGAAAGGGGAAGAATTGCTAGCATGAAACCTATGATCTCATAGGAAACACACAGTCAGCCAAAGGAGAAGTGATCAGTGAAGCTGCTATCAGCCAGGTTGTGGATCTTTCGAGCAAGGGTTAGACGAAGGGGACTTGACGAAGCTGTCGCATTCGCATCTACGATCGTAAGTACTGCTGTCGTTATTCTCATCAATATGACACGCTTGGTCTGTTTCTTTCTGGTTTGTGTCTGATGTTACATGAACTTATAATTAATTGATAGATATGTTTTCAAGCTAATATCAGTAGAGTAGGAAGTAGTCGTATCTAGTTTGTCTACAGAACTCAGCGAGAAGCAAAGGATTGGAACGCAACTCGGAGCGTGCAGGGACAAACGTCGATAAAGAGGTACTTTTGTTATCCTTCCTTCTCACGTATTAGTTTAAATAGATTTGAAAGGAAGTCAGTGTCCACGTTAAGCATTTTTCTATCTAGGGTTAAGGTCAAGCTCTTAGAGGCGATCTACCTGTCCGCAGGGAGATTTTCCTACAACAGAAATTGGCGACTCCACTGGGGAGATAGCCTCAAATTCAAAATTTCTTATTTCGATTTCTCCTCATTGACCTAGTTCTGCCCCTTGATTGTTTCAGACATGGTTCACTCCTCTTTTGATTGGTTTTATGAGCTGATTGGCTCCCTACCCCATCACACTCAGCATAATTGTCGGAATTGGATTGTAATTTTTTGATTTTTTGACATTTTTTTGGAGTTTTAGACCCTGGCGCCCATGTCCTAGTGTTAACAGAGTGCCAGCGCTCCTAATGGATTTGCACAGAGCTCTATAACGCTCCTTGCCCTTGGCAACAGAGCGCCAGCCCTTTTTGGCTCAAAAATCTTCCAGGATTGCATTTTTTCTGGATTTTGCCTATGTGTTTCCTCTGCTGAGTAACCTTGTGAGTCAGTTTTTCTTCCTTTTCAACCTTGACATCTGTCTTTTGACTGAAGAATGAGCACCTTACTGTTTGGATCTTGTAGCCTTCTTCACCTTTTTCATTGAACTTTTCCTGTTGAGTGAAATTTGAAACCTATGCATTGTTCTTCTCTCCTCATCAGCCGAGTAAAAACCCTGGTGAAGATCATCAAAGGCCTACAGACCTCTTTATCTTGATTTGAGTCAAGGTCATTGTTCTTCAACTCTTGCTTTCTGGGTGTGAATTTTGTTTTCTCTTTGATTGTTTCTTTTCTTTCGCTTTTTCGTTTAGATTGCAACGAGAAGGTGCATTGTTTGTATGACTTTGGTTTGTGCTAGTTTGATTTTCATTCATACAAAGACAATTAGCAAGACAAGCATTGTATTGAATTGATCTTTAACTCATATACGAACAATGAAAAAAGCATCTCCATGATTGATTGTGCATATTAGAAGGCATTTTAAAAGTTTTTGCATTACATCAGGATTTGATTGAGAAAAAGAATCGTTTGAGGACACTCTGTATTTGTGTTTGTTAAGTGAAAAGAAATCTCTCTCTCCCTTAGATAGACGTTCATCGAAATGAAATGACTGCTTATCATATTTAATGCATTCTTTGGGTCTGAGTCATAATTCCATTTGTTTCACTTCCATACACCCCTTCTGTGTAAAGGACAACCATAAAAATCAACGCTAATTAAAAATTATTTAGAACTTTTTCTTTGCTAGGATCCTCCACCAACAGTAGAATAGGTGTAGTACTTTGGATTAGGCTGTGAGCATAACTCTCCAAAGTTTCCAAAACAAACAGTAGCATCCTGAGTTAGGGAGAGTCAAATCCAATTATTGTATAAGTCTGCCTGGGATCGCCCTCTCACACAGGGGTTACGCACGAGGTCGCATTCGGGTAAGCTACGGGGGACTAACCCTCTGTGGTTTAACTGATTGTGGTAGTCAGATCGTATTATGAGGGTCACTTTGAGGTAAATCCACAATTACTGCGTGGAAGCCTTTTAGTTGATTTCGGGCTTGATACCCTGCCCGTACGTTCGGATCGGACTGTCGATTGTTGCCGCCCAGGGGCTGACTGCGAATTGGTAACCTTAGTGGCCATAATCTTTAGGGTCTTACACAAGGTGATGGTGACGGGAAGTCTCACTGTACCTGGAGCAGACATTGGTCAAACTCACTCGGGCTCCTTGGAGGGTAAATCCATAATTACTACGTGGAAGCTTGCACCAAGGCGTAAGTCCGTTAAGCAGGTCGCCATTGTAATTGTTCCACCCTATCCCCGCCCCTTCTAGACTTGATCACGCGACATTGGATTTCATCACCAACTAGTACGGTCATCAAAAGAAGGTCATGTTTACTTGGTTGTGATTCTTATATTCTATTATCGTATGTTGTTTCTTTCACTTAGTGGACCTTAGGTCGAGTCAGTGTTAATGGCATCGAATCCTAGGAGTACCAATGGAGGAACCCCTTCTTCTGGGGAACCTTATACCTTTCCTTCATTTGGAAACTTTGTTCCTCCATATGTTTCCACACTGAGTCTTCCAGGACTCACTATTGGATTACCAGTTTGGTTGTTCCCCACTCCGGTGATCCCAAATCATCCCAATGTTTCAACTGCACCTAATACTTTGGATGTCAATACACCACCCACACATCAACCTCACATCAAATTTTCGCCTTCTTCGCCCATCAAGTCTCCTTCCATTTCTCCTTCTTCGCCTAGTGAAAGCTCTAAAGCAATTAGCTAGGTTGATCAGAAGAGGAAGAAACGGAAAGAGAAGAAGAAGAAGAGCCCGAAAAGGACCAAGGCCCCAACAACATCAGATGTTGGCTCTAAGAAACCAGTTACTGTTAATAGTACTGGGAGTGTTGATGAGATCAACAAGATTAAAAGGAACAATCCAAAACCCAAATTCCCTTGTAGCCTTTGTAAGGGTGACCACTTTCTGAGGGATTGCCCCGGTCTTACCCAGGTCTTAGAAATGTGGTCCTCCACGTCATCGGCCTCTGTCGGTCATGTCGATGATACCCCATCAACTAGTGATGTTCAGGTTTGTAAGAAGAAGAAAACTGTCAATTTCCCTTGCATGTTATGTAAAGGTAATCATTACTCTCACCTTTGTCCTCGTATGGACGAGGCTTCTTCTCTTTTGGAAAAACTTCAACTTCCAAAAGGCTATCGTAAGCTTTCCTCCGACCCATCGTTGGTTGATGGACTGGTCAATCCGGTTCCATCCTCGGTCAGTCCGGTTGATCAGGTGGTCAATCTAGTTTCCTCCTTGATTGAACCATGAAACCAAGTAGCTGATCCAGTTCCGTCATCGATTAGCCCCACTCTTCATCAAAAGAGTGACACCAAAGAGGTCGATCTGTTTTCACCCGTCGACCCCATTCTTCCCTTGGAAAATGAAACTCAAGTGGTCGATCCAGTCTCACCATCGGTCGATCCCATTCCCCCATTGAGGAACGTCAAAGTGACTGATCCAGTCCCTTCCTCGCTCAGTCCCACTCTTCCTCTGAAGAGTGCCAAAGTGGTTGCTCCGATTACATCCTCAGTCAATCCCACTCTTCCTCTGAAGAGTGCCCAGGTGGTCTATCCAAGTCCACCATTGGTCGATCCGATCCAATCATCGGTCGATCCTACTCTCTCTCTAGAAAGTAAACCCGGTACTGCCCATGTTTTTCTCGTTAATACAAATTCTACCGTGCCTGGGGGCATTCCTCCTCCTCCTGTGGAACCTCCTCCAAGTAATGAGGCCATCCTTTTTTATTGGAGTGTGCTAACTGGACCTCGTCTTCCCTCTCACGTTCCTTTCCAGATTACAGTACAGGTTCGTGGTCGGGACGTTCCTCAAATGCTGATAGATGAAGGTGCGTCTGTTAGTATTTTGTCTTCTGTTGCTTGGTACGCTTTGGGTTGTCCGTAGCTTGCACCGGTTACACAGAATCTGTTAGCTTTTAACAGAAGAACTAGTCAACCTTTAGAGATCCTTCCTCAGTTTCCTATAACTTTGGGAGGAAAAACTGTTTTTATCGATGTCATGGTAGTCTGAGACCCCTTGGATTTCTCTTTAATACTTGGGCGGGATTATGTCTATGCTATGAAAGCTCTTGTATCCACCCTTTTCCGTGTGATATATTTCCCTCACGATGGAAGAATTGTGACTGTTGATCAACTTTCATTCATCGACCCCGACTGGGTTACCTCCCTAAGTGGTTCTTATATGCAGACAGTATCACCCCCACCGCATGTCGATTATGTGGAATTGTCTCCCATGACCTCAACTTCCGACGATTTGGATCCGGTAGTTGACATGGTGATCTCTTCGGTAGGGTTATTGGAGCCTGATCTCCTTACCCCTGTCACGACCCTCGACATGTGTTCCTTCCAGAGTGATTCTCTTCTATCAAGTGAAGATCTCTTGGAAGCCATGACCGAGTCTTGTCCCTTGACATGGTATCCTTCCAGAGCATTATCCTCTTGGAAGCCATGATCAAGAAGAAATAACGAGCATAGTTTCTCTTCTCTATGGCAAGCTCGTTAAAAAATGAAACATAGGTCACGAGCATAGTTCTTTTTCTGTGTCAAGCTCGTTAAAAAATGAAACAGAGGTCACGAGCATAGTTTCTCTTCTCTGTGGCAAGCTCGTTAAAAAATGAAACAGAGGCCACTAGCTTTCATGCTAGGGGCAAAAAGAGCATAGTTTCTCTTCTCTGTGGCAAGCTCGTTAAAAAATGAAGCAGAGGCCACTAGCTTTCATGTTGGGGGCATAACGAGCATAGTTTCTCCTCTCTATGGCAAGCTCGTTAAAAAAT
This sequence comes from Picea engelmannii, assembly GCA_009831015.1. Lineage (NCBI taxonomy): Eukaryota > Viridiplantae > Streptophyta > Pinopsida > Pinales > Pinaceae > Picea > Picea engelmannii. The sequence goes on from ML791869.1 coordinate 170,156, forward strand.
GAAACAGAGGTCCTGAGCATAGTTTTCTTCATTGTAGCAAGATCGTTAAAAAATGAAACGACAATCTGGGGATCGAACCCGGAACCTTGAGCATAGTTCTTTTCCTGTGTCAAGCTCGTTAAAAAATGAAACAATCACTTCTCCCTTCAAGTTGAGTCTTTCTCCAGATCTCGTAGATGTCGAGTCGAGTCTTTCGTTAGGTCTCATTTTTGAACCTTCATTTCATCCACCTGTATCCTTTTTCTCCATCTAGCACAGAAATTGGTGACAACCTCAAAGTCG
>ML791869.1:185958-196438 GCA_009831015.1 Picea engelmannii
ATAAATCGCGTCGCCGTCCGTAGAAAAAACCCTGAAAATTTGCAGATTTTAAAACCTCAATATCTTGACCTTCCGGACTCCGTTTCAGACGATTTTTTTTTTTAACTTGGGTGTTTTTCTGAGAGGAACTCCAATCTACAACCCTTTTCTACAAATTTTGCACAGAAATATACTGAAAATGTCTGGAATGTCGCGACCCTATTTTTTCTTCTCCGAAAAAAAAAAAATCTGCAAAAATAGTTGCCCACAACTCTGGCCAAGGAAAGTGTTCTGATACCACTTGTTAAGAACCAAAGACTGAATACAAAAAACACCACAACAAATATAGAAGAACAATATAGAAAAACACCACTTTATTATATCAAACCCTTGAGGTAGGGCAACACCATACAATGGATCCTATTATGGAAGAGATCCTCTCATGTTCACTTGCCTCTTCGAGGGGGCATCCTCCTATTGAGCTACCGCTCCACAATACAATACTTCTCTTCATGTCTCATTACATTGCTTGAACCCCTTTATATAGTGCTACCATCACCTAAGAACATTCTAGAGGATGAATCTTCTAGAAGTAGATACTTCTAAGAAGTCTTCTTATATTTATTATATCTAATTACCCATTTATTATATCTAACTACCATAGTGGGCTTTATTTAATAATACAGTGGACATAGTCCACCTTACATTGAATGACCTCCACTATTATCACTATGGGCCCTCTAGGCCCCCCCACTACCTCTCTAGCTATCTTACAGGAAATCAATAATAGGGCATGCGCTCTTTATCAACTTTGTTCAAGGTTCATCTATGCTAGGGAATTGAGAATAGGTCATATGTTTTTTTCTCAAATCTGTACTTTGTTTTTCTCAAATCAAATCTGTACAAGGTTTGTCTATGTTAACAATTTATGCATGGAGCATGACATTGAAAATTGCACAAAATTATGGGAAATAAAGACAACATTTCCATATGGCTTCAAGTTGCATGAATTTGGTGAGAATTCATACAGAAAAGTAATATTCTCTCTCAAATACATTTAAACACATATCATGATAATGATGTAAGATGTAGGGATATGGTGAAATTATAATTTTTTTCATTTTATTAATTTAATTTAATAATAAGGATAAGAATAATTTAATAATAACAATGTACAAAAACCTTATAACAATTTTCTTTAATAGAAAAATAACCAAAAAAGGCTCAAGAAAAACATTCAAATTTATACAACATTCATGTAACTCAACTTGTATTATCAAAAGAAAGTATGGTTGAATATTACATAATATATATTGATTCATAATGTAGGCACCATTCATGTAACTTAACTTGTATTATCAAAACAAAGTATGGTTGAATATTACATAATACATATTGAAATGACCACTACTCCAAAATTTGGTTTTAAAGTGTTATCAATGAGCTAAGATTTTACAAATTAAACATCTCAGATGCAACCCCTACATTCTCACTTAAAATTCAAAAGTGAAGATATGGCTAACTATGACATGTGAAGCTCAAACAACATGAAACAAGAAGCAACCCTTCCTATAGCATGGTAAAATAAAAACCTGTAACAACAATAATGAAAAATAATTAAATTTCTTTGTTTAAAAAATTAAAGGATAGAACCCTAAACCATAAAAACAACAATCTCAATTTTATTAGCCAATTGTCCTTGTATTTTCATTTTCAAATCATTAAAATGCCTACTATTTAAAAAACATAACACTTACCCATCCATTTTCAAGGAAATGGTCACCAGCCAAATTCAAAATTTTCATAACTTTACCTTCAAAATTCAAAAACATATTTTAAATTAAAAATAAGTTATGAGAGACCATTACATTGCTAACTACAATTTACAAGTATTTATATTCCCTAAAGCTAATATGATAACATATATTACAACCATTAACTTTGTACACTTAAACATTAAAGATCATAGTGAAAAAAGATAATTAAACTATTAACCAATTAACTCAAACAACATGGAACAACAAGCAACCCTTTGTATATCGTGGTAAAATAAAAAAAATGTAACAACAACAATGAAAAATAATTAAATTTATTTGTTTAAAAAATTAAAGGATAGAACCCTAAACCATAAAAACAACAATCTCATATTTTAAATTAGAAATAAGTTATGAGAAACCACTGCATTGTTAACTACATTTTACAAGTATTTATATGCCCTAAAGCTAATATGATAACATATATTATAGCCATTAGCTTTGTACATTCAAACAATAAAGATCATAGTGAAAAAAGATAATGAAATTATTAACCAATTAAATATATATGAACTTAATATGAAGCATTGCTACCTCTTTTTGCTCAATGAATTTCTTCAACTGCAAATTGCATTATATTTCAATGGAAATCAAGTACATTAAATATTTACAAAAACTTACTTCAAAAGATAAGACTTTGTATCTCTCCATACCCAAATTGCATTATATTTCAATGGAAATCAAGTACATTAAATATTTACAAAAATTTACTTCAAAAGATAAGACTTTGTATCTCTCCATACCCCATATATTGCATTCCAATCCACATTAGATAATTAGGGCCATTCAAAGATATTTTATTTAGTGCATCTAGCATATCCAACCCAACTTTCATTTTATAACATCCTTGATGATGTTTTTCTTAGAAAATATTTTGTCACAATCCATTGTACTTGCAAGAATAGTGAGTATAACTTGTCATAATTTTATCATATGAGGATAAGTTGTGTGTCATTGTTTTATGTTACTAAATACCTTTCATGCTTATTTCATTGAGAATCCCTCACAAGCTAGATTTAATATATCAACAAAAGGTTGCAACTCTTTTTTTCAAGCTTTAAAATCAAATAAAGGGATAAATTCAATATCCTTTGATATGGTATGCTACAAATGTTGAAAAAGTTTAAAAAGCCAAGTCTCAATTTTTCTCACGACTATGATGTTCTTTTGGATAATAACAAGGACTGAACTGTAGATTTTAACCTTGTACAATATTTACTGCAAACATATGTCTAGTAAAAGAATAGAAAAGATACAATGGAAAATACAAACATTACATAGATTTTTCCCCTAGAAAACCAACATATTCTATATTCATTCACTGTGTTACATTGTTTACAATACAATATACATATAGGAGCCAGCGGCATCCAAAACCCTAACCCAATGACCTGGATTAGTCAACAACCCTAATTTCTTAATAGGAAATAGAAAATCATTAGCAAAAAAACCATGTGCTGAAAAACCACCTAAATATGTGACATGTTTCCCGAGGCAGAACAAAATACCTAAATATACTCGTGCAAATAATATAACACATACCCAACATTCTCCCACTTGTTGTTTTCTTTGCATATAGGGGGTTACAGGGTTACATAGTCAACAATCCAAGGCAACAATGCCCATGGATCCTCTACACCAAGAGAACTTCTCAGTGCTCACAGATTTTGTTAATGAATCTGCAACATTCTTCAAAGTGTCCACCTTCATCAACAATACTTTTTTTTCTTCAACCATGTCTCTCACAAAGTGATATTTAATATCAATATGCTTTGTCTTTGAATGATAAGTCGGGTTCTTTGCCAAAAACATTGCACTCTGGCTGTCACAATCTATCCTTATAGCTTGTTGTACCAACCCAATACCTGAACACAATCTTTGTAACCATACTACTTTCATACTTGTATGAGTGTCTTCCATGTATTGAACTTCTGTAGTTGAAAGTGCCACTACAACCTTTCTTTTGCTCATCCAATTTATTTCTCCTCCAAACAGGTTAAACACATACCCACTTGTAGATCTCCTATGATCCAGATCTCTAACCCAGTCTGCATCCACAAATCCATGTATATCCACCACTCTGTCTAATCCCGATCTTCCTTGGTAGCACAATCCATAGATAGCAGTGTCATAAAAATACTTGAAAACCCTTTTTACTGTTGTCCAATGCTCCTTCCCTGGTTTTGACATATACCTGCTCAAAACTCCTACTGCATGTGCAATGTCTGGTCTAGTACAGACCATTGCATACATCAAATTTCCAACTGCACTCGCATATGGAACACGAGACACGTCCTCCTCCTCTTCATGTGTCTTGGGACACTGATACAAAGATAACTTTACACCAACAGGAATAGGAACCTTGACTAGTTTACATTCCTTCTTATTAAACCTCTGCAATATTGTCTCGACACATTTTCTCTGATTTAACTAGAGTTTCCTCTTTTTCCGATCTCTTTTAATATCCATGCCCAAAATGAAATTTGAAGCACTGATATCCTTGATGTCAAATTTAGAGGACAACTCAGTTTTCACATCCTGGATAATCTCCTTGTTGTTTCCTATCAACAACATGTCATCCACATACAAGACTAAATAAATCAAATGATCACCAATTAATTTAAAATACACACAGTAATCCTCTTTGCTTCTTGTGAAGCCAAGTCCCATCATATAAGTATCAAAGTTTTGATACCACATCCTTGGGGATTGTTTTAAACCATACAAGGATTGTTTTAGCTTACATACCAACTCCTTCTTTCCCTTCACAGCATAACCTTTGGGTTGCTTCATATAGATTTTTTTTTCCAGATCCACATGTAGGAATGTTGTCTTCACGTCCATCTGTTCTAATTCAAAATCAAATGCAGTAGTAACAGATAACATAAATCTTATAGAGGTTAACTTGGCAACAGGAGAAAAAATCTCACCAAAATGAATTCCCTCAACCTGGGAATAACCCTTTGCTACTAACCAAGCTTTGTATTTCTCCACTTTTCCTTCTACATTCAACTTCTTTTTAAATACCCATTTGTTTCCAATAGGATTTCTTCCAGTCGGCAAATCCACTCGATCCCAAGCCTCATTCTTATCTGAAGCTGCCATTTCTTCATCCATGGCCCTTTTCCAGAGATTTCCATGCTATGAATCCACTACCTCCTTGACAGTTCTAGGATCATCATCAGTAATAGACAAAGAAATTTTTTAACATAAATCATATGGAGTAAACCTTTCCGGTAGCCTTCTTTCTCGAACCGATCTCCTCAATACTAGAGTATGGGGATATTCTTATTCTTATTTCTATTCTTTTGTAGAGTCTGATTCATCATCATTTAAATCAAATTATATTTTCTCTGGTTCTTCCTTACTTGGCAGGACTTCCTGTTTAACAACATCCTTCATTTCTCTAAATACCACATTTCGGCTATACACTACCTTCTTAGTTTCTGGGTTCCAAAGCTTATAACCTTTGAGACCATATTTATATCCAATAAAGATACATGTTTTAGCCTTCTTATCTAGCTTACTCCTATTTTCCTTTGGAACATGAACAAATGCATCACAACGAAATACCTTGAGATATGTGAGAGAAGGTTCCTTACTAGTCCATACCTCTTGTGGAGTCTTGTCATCCAACACTGATGAAGGTGATCTATTGACCAGGTAACATGCAATACCCACTGCCTCTGCCCAAAATTATTTCTCTAACCCAACACCACTGAGCATGCACCTTGATTTTCCCATCAGCATCATGTTCATCCTTTCTGCAACTCCATTTTGCTGAGGTGTATATGGAGTAGTATTTTTCCTTTCTATACCACACTTCTTACAGAATTCTTCAAATTCATTCCCGTAGAACTCTCCGCCATTATCTTTCCTCAACACCTTAATTATTTTCTCTGTTTGATTCTCAACAAGAGCCTTAAACACTTTAAACCTGCCAAAGACTTCAGATTTCTTCCTGAGGAAATATATCCAAGTATTCCTCGAGAAGTCATCTATAAATGAGACATAGTACACATATTTTCCCAATGATGGGACATACATAGGTCCAAAAATAATATTATGAACTAGCTGTAAAATTCTTTCTTCCCTCATTGCACCAGAGGGGAATCTTACCCGATTCTGCTTCTCATATAGACAATGTTCACAGAAATCAAAATCCAGAGAGAAGATAGACATACCTTCAACCATACCTTTACCGTGTAGTAGTCAAAGACCCTTCTCTTTGATATGCCCCAGTGTTTGATGCCACAACATAACCTTTTCTATAGAGATTGTAAGAGTTATTTATTCTTCGACTCCAATATCAGGAACAATGGAACTATTACACCCATCATTAATAGTACTTCCTTGCAGCATATACAAAGTTCCAAACAAAACTCCCTTCAAAAACACCATTGCTCCTCGAACCATCTTTCAAGTTCCTTTTCAAATATTGTTTTTACCCCTCCATCATCCATTTTTCTTATAGAAATCAAATTTCTGGCCAAACCTGGGATGTGCAGAACACAAGGCAGTGTTCTAATCCTTCTATCTATGAGCCTCAACTTTACTTTTTCTTGTCTTATGATTCTGGTTGTTGAATCATCACCTAAGAAAACATTACCTCCATCATACCTTTCATATTCACAGAACCACTCCCTGTGGGAAGTCATATGAAAGGATGCACCAGAGTCAACCAACCATGCCTCATGATTTGTGTGTGTGATTGAAGAAGCCAAGTACACATCCCCTCCTTCTTCCTTGGAGGTATTTTCTTCTGTAGAAGGAGATTCTTCAGATCCCTTTTTTTTCTCAACTTTGGATCTACACTTCTTCATGTAGTGCCCTTCTTTTCCACATCTTCAGCATACCTTTACAAACTTTTCGGAAGATTTAGATGTACCCTTAGACTTAGATCTCCCACTTGAGAACTTAGATCTATTTATTTCCTGGGAACGTCCTCTTGCAAATAATGTTCTTGTGCTCTGTCCTTCCATATTCTTCCATCTCATCTCCTCCGACAACAAAGATGAGACCACTTCATCAAACTTCAAATAATTTGTATTACTACCTATGGCCACAACACTCATTTGAAATTTTAATCTCAATAGATACTAACTGACTTACCACAGTATTGAAGGCGTTCAAATGATATGCCACCGAGTCTCCATCTCTCATCCTTAGGTTATAAGGCTTCTTTCTCAAAAATCATTTATTCACTAGGGACTGAAACCGATACAATTTTCCCAACTTATCCCATAAATCCTTTGTTGTAGTTTCCTCTGACACATTCAGTAATACTGAATTTGAGAGACACAGTCGGATTGTGCTCTTTGCCTTTTGATCCAACTTTTTCCAGTCATCTACTGAGGTTCCTGTAAGTGCAGTACATGTTTCTATCATGATCTACTGAAATCTATCCACCAACAGATCTTCCATCTTGAGCTTCCACAACTCAAAACTTTTCCCATTAAACTTCTCGATCTCCATCTTCGAATTGCTTGCCATTTCTTTTCACCTTAAAAATCAATACCATAGATCTCCCACTGTAACAAGGCTTATGACAGTCCCGAGCCAAACCCTTGACCACAAAGTTGTCTCCCTGAAGCCAACAAAGCTCTGATAGCAAATGTATATTTTAACCTTCTACAATATTCACTGCAAACAGATTTTCAGTAAAAGAACATAAAATATACAATGGAAAATACAAACATTACACAAAGATTTTTCCCCTGGAAACTCAAATTGGGAAAACCAACATATTCTATATTCATTCATTGTGTTACATTGTTTACAATACAATATACGTATAGGAGCCAACGACATCCAAAACCCTAACCCAATGACCCGGATTAGTCAACAACCCTAATTCCTTAACCGAAAATAGAAATCCAATGGAAAAAACCCATGTGTTGAAAAACCACCTAAATATGTGACACTACTACTCATGCAAATAATATAACAAATACCCAACATGAACATTTTGGCCTCATTAAAAATAGTCCATGAGAGACTCAATATAATCCTCTATGAGTTGTTGACAACTCTATTGTGTTCCTTCAATGTGAGGTTTTATAGTTTGTTTCCTTACATCACTATAATCAATATCCTCAATTGGGATAGAGATGTATTGTAACTCATGTCTATCTATAACTACCCCTTCATCTTTAATTTCAGTTCATATTGAGAATCACTTAAAATTTTTGAAAGATATGATGTACCTTCTCCAAATGTTTCTTTTCTCAAAAACCATCTAGGCAATGTACTTATAGTTACTTCAAGGGACAAACCAATAGTTGTAATGTCTATGTTTTTTTCTTGAAAAGTCTTGTTTAACTTGTTCAATCCACCTAGGTACCATGTTGGAGATATTACACACTCACCTAGAATTATTTTCCTAAGTTTGATAGTCCAATGTTGAGAACGATTCCATAGCCGAGAATATTCTCTCTAGAGAATATTCCCCTACAAAATAGGGTGTTCCTCTTCAGTTCAGAGACAGTTAAACTCAGTTAGACTAGTAGAAGTCACTCATGCATGGAAACCTTGGTTTTATCACCAACAATTGCATGTGTCTCTCCCACTTCCACACATGTGTCTTAGTTAACTGATGATTGCATGGATCAGTTAACTAGGACTAGGTGACAGTTCACTCCAATGTTTGTCAGTGAGCATCTAGATCTCTATAGATAAATACTACGGTGCATTAGTTACTCATGTAACCTATATCCATTGTAAAGTATTCACTCTTTGAGTGTGGAATACAATTAATACAATTATTTGATTCTCTCTCTGGTCTCCGTCTTTTCTCATTTTTTTGCGAACTGTGTATGTCCTTTGCTAGCTAGATATTATCTGTGCAGGTTCATCTACATTTACATGGTATCATATTTGACAGATTGCTAGAAAAATATGTGCACCAACATTTTTATTTGCAGGTATTGAAGATTGAAGAACACATAAAAGATGGATTATTCGCCGACAATACTTCTCATGCCTCATAACTATTTGGAGTGGAAGCCAAAAGTTTTGCTTCAACTCAGATGCATAGGCTTGTACGAAATAACTATGGCAATGGAAGTAGAGTTTGATTACGTCGATGAGAAAAATTACTTTCTCAATAGACAAGATATGGCCATAGGATGTATGTTCTGGTCTATTTCCCCTTAAATTCTCCACCAAGTATATGATGAATTACGAGACTCAACTCCAAATGAATTATGGACCAGATTGAAGGTTCTATTCGGGAATAAAGAATAATGTGAAGATTCCATGAAAAAACTCGTCTGAAACGGAGTCTAATAAGTGAGAATTTTTAAATCAATAAAATTTCAGCGTTATTCCGGAAACATCCGCACAATTTTCAAAGTTTCATCCAAACTTTATTTGGATCTTCTTCATTACAAAAGAGAATGTGGATATGTGTGGACATATCACTAGTGCATCCACTTCATCAGATCCGTGCAAACATATACATATTCAACAAATTATTCAACGAGCACAAACTTGCACAATTGTGAGATATTTGTGGAGTAAAGGACATAATTGATTAGCGGTAGTTTTTTGTTCCTTCTTATTTTTTTTTGTTTTTTCTTATGCAATGTACCTTGGGGGGAGGGTTTCCCATGAGGTTTTCCCTCTTTCCTCAGTTTTTCAGTGTTTAATTCTTAGATGTATTGTCAATGGGTACCTAACATGGCCTTCATTGTCGGGACCCATTCATCATTTACACCCTAGCAGTGTTCAGGGGAGGTGTTGGAGATATTACACACTCATCTAGAATTATTTTCCTAAGTTTGATAGTCCAATGTTGATAATGATTCCTTAGATGAGAATATTCTCTCTAGAAAATATTCTCTCTAGAGAATATTCCCCTACAAAATAGGGTGTTCCTCTTTAGTTCAGATACAATTACACTCAATTAGACTACTGGAAGTCACTCATGCATGGAAACCTCAGTTTTATTACCAACATTTGCAGGTGTCTCTCTCACTTCCACACATGTGTCTCAATTAACTGATGATTGCATGGATTAATTAACTAAGTCTAGGTGGCAGTTCACTCCAGTGCTTGTCAGTGAGTGTCTAGATATCTCTAGATCACTACTATGGAGCATTAGTTACTCATGTAACCTATATCCATTGTAAATTATTCACTCTTTCTTTGAGTTTGTAATATAGTTAATATAATTCTTTCATTCTTTCTCTTCTGTATTTTCTCATTTTTCTACAAACTGTGTATGTCCTTTGCTAGCTAGATATTATCTGTGCAGGTTCATCCACATTTATAGTAATTTCTACATTTTTTTCTTGAAAAGTATTGTTTAAATTGTTCAATTTGTTGGTTGTGGAGTCTGATTATCTTCCTGATTCAGAGGTCCTTGCTTTCAGCCGTGTTTATACCCCATGAAGTATTTACACCCCAGAAGTATGTACACTCTTCCACGCGGGGGAGTGCAGAGGGGGCGTACCCCCTCTGCGGGGTTCGGGGGGCCTATCCCCCCGGCTGGGGGGTCTGGGGGAAGCGGGCCCCCAGCGGGGGTTCGAGGGCAGCGTCCCTCGAAGAAAAAATTACCTTGTAAAAGTATATTGTAATTTCATTGTAAATCTGGACCGTTCATTATAAGGTTGCAGATCTAACGGTAGAGATTATGTTAGGGTTTTTTTCCCTAGAAGGCAACCCTCTTTTATGAGGGAAATGTA
>ML791869.1:220104-237137 GCA_009831015.1 Picea engelmannii
CCCTTCCTTCCACCCAAGAATATATGAGAGATAATAAAACTTTACATTAAATCATCACCATCAACCAATCATCACATAGAACCTGATAATGCTTCTTGAGACTTCTTCAATTTCTGAAATTCTTCAATTCTTGGAGTACTCTGGTCCTGTATATAATATTACTCAATGTATTCTCTGAAACTCCTCCAAGTTTCACTCCTTGAATCCTCCCCAAAAAGAAGTTATAGAAAGAATGGTAGACTTTATTAAATTTTGGTCTATTCAGGAGACTGAACTTGTACATAATGACCCGCGCTCAATATTTAACATTTGATTCTAAAACTTGCATAAAAGAAACTATTGTCCGTACTATTTCCAATGAAATTTGCCCCATGTCATTTGGATTCTCGATGAAGAAGTTGTGATTGTTTTACCCAGAACACCTGTTTATTGAATAGCTTTAGGACTGGTCACAAACCCTATCTTCCATAGAGTGTATCTCCATAATTATAGTGAATCAAGAGCTGAAATTTTTACCAAAGGTACCTTGATATGTCTTCTCAATACCATAGTGATTTCACCATCTGAATCGTTCTAGAAAAAAAAATTATAGCAAAAATGGTAAGATGACCTGAAAATAACATACCTTAGAACACATCACCAAAAGACTTCATCCTCCCTTGAAATCCGGCCTTCTTTACTTCTTATTTCCTCTGAAATTTGACTTGTTTCAAATTGAATGTATAATGATCTTTATTTATACCATTTATGTCACTTCATTTTAACATTAGGGTCAACCTGACACTTTCTTATTTTGTAATTCTTTTTTTTAATTATCTTCAGGGCCTACATGTACTTCCTTCTTCAATTCACATTGTCATCTCCAAAAAATCATTTCTCCTCAACCATGAGGATCCACATGACGTGCCACATAACACTGGAGACAACATGATGCATACTATCCATTCATGGGTGTTGTATATGCATGTGCATTGTCCTTCATGTCCAAATACCTTTATCAATCTTGCGGTCCAAAACCCATGACTAGGGTTGACATCAATGACAACAACCAATCTTCCAACACTAACCTTGTCTAGGTGTCATCAACTATAATGTGTAGGTCTCATCAACTGTAATGCCACATGCCACCCCTGCCTAGTTCCTTGAAGGTCGAAGCCCTAAGCCATGAATTATGGCTATAGCTATTAGCCTAGGCCCTAGGTATAGAATTATAAGTCTTAAGTTCCTACTAGATATTTTGATGGGTAACTCACCTAGATAAATGCCAATCAAATATTTTTTTATTTTTTGATGCCCATCTTTGCTGACGTGTGGATTTTTTATCCACCTGTCAAATATGGGTTGAAATCCAAAAAAACGTTCCGTAGGATGTCAAATTCCAGGCCTGATTACACCATTTGAGTTCTTCCTAAAAACTAACGTAATGACAATTTATACATGGTGAATATTACATACAATGCAATGAGCCAATGATTGGCTTGTTGCCTTTTTCATATTCTCTATTTGATGGTGTATAGTGTGTATTGAAGAGTGAATCATTCGTTCACTACATGGTGCTTAATGTTATCCTTTTATACATGGAGGGTCCAATCATTTGGCTAAGTTAAGGATCAATGCTTTATGTTACCGTGTGAAATAGGAAAATGGAATGATCTAATAAATGTTGGGAGGAGTATAATATATCTTCTCTATTTCACTTAGTACTCTCAAATAAGATATGAGTTCAAAGACTGTATTTAGGATTAGGACATTGTATTTCAAGATGATTGAGTATGGGCCACTACAATTTTAGTTAAAAGATATATACAAGAAAGAAAAGAGTTGTTAAAGAAGAGTTTAATAGACAATTAACACTTATAATGGATCATTAACTTTATGATATTTTTATATTGTAATTGTGAATTGACCATCACACTTTCCTTCTTGTTTTTTTGTTATTTGAGTTAAATGTTGGTGTTTATATTTTTTGTTGTTTAGGCCTCAATCTACAAGTCACTCAAGTTGTAATATTTGTTTTTGTATAGCATAAGGTCTCAGGGACATTTTCATAAAAATCTATTTATCTATTTTTTAGAGTAGGGTCAAAGGGAACTTGCAACAAGTTGGTAGTGAAAAAAGTGGCAATGGGTGGCTAGGAGCGTGTATGCATTTTTAAAAATGTGAACGCATTTTTTTAATTTTTTTTTCTCTGATGCCTTCTAAACAACCATGCAGGCTTTCACCTCGTGTGCCAAGGCATATTTTAAGACCACATGCATTCTTTTAAGAACATGTGCACATTCCTATGTGTATTAATAAAAAAATAAGTTGTAGGTTGTTTATAATACAAATTGTGTAGTGTGTTCTAGTTGGGGGAGTGAATGGAGGACTGATTTGAGGCGCAATTGAAGAAGATTTAAATTTCCATGAGGATGCCAATGTTCATGGTTTCGTACATTCATTCAAGGTAGGTTTACTCAAATTTTTTATTTTATAAATCTCAAATTATAAAAACAATTAAAAATATATTTTATTCCTCTTCAAATGCAACATATAAATCACTTTTTCATGGAGCTTGGACCTCAAGAGAACACAAACCCACCATAATTTAATGAAGAAAGACACAAACCTAACCCTCAACCACTAGATGAAAACATTGAAATTGACAATGGCCTTAAGTTCTTGGGAAACCGAATACAAGAATTTAAACACTAGATGGCGGTCTCCAACGCCTCAAGTTGTGAAGAAATCTTTTGTTGCATCAGAAGGACTCTGATGTATGGTAGGAGGGCAGCGATGAACTATTCTTTGTTCTTCTCGTCTGGGATTTGAAAACTCAAACAGCCTATCAAGGTCTTAAACCTCTGATCAAACTCCCAAACAGGTTCAACTATTTTATACTTGATTTCTTTAAGTTTTGTAATGCACTGTGATTCTGACTTGGGTTTCTTGAATTTAACAATCAATCCAGTCTTAATCTCATCCAGTGGTTTCATTTGTGCAACTCCTTGGACAAATTTCATGTACCATCTTAGTGTGTGGTCTCTTAGGGTAGTACTAAATTGAGCTCTCTTAATAGCTTCTTCGGTGACATTCTTAATACTCCATACAGCTTCACATAGAAACCAGTGTTGATCAGGATCTTCAGATCCATCTCCCCTAAATGTGGGTAACCTCATCTCATCTTCCATAGATATTCCTAAAGTTTTTGACTGAGTATGCACTGAACCAATTGTATCAGTGCTCTGAGTGCTTTGATAACTTATGTTACTATGGTTACTTAATGTTGTTAAAACAACATGAGGTGTAATAGTACTTACTTCAACAGTTTGCGCAGTCCCTGAAGTTTCTGAATCTTCTCGGTGAGGTTCTTTAGCCTTCCCTTCTTCTGCCCTACCAGACTCTGAATGTTCCTCGTTCAGTAACTCTTCTTCTTCTCCACTGTAAAACCCTTCTTCTTGTGCTGGTGTTTCATGATTCTGCTCAAACAAGTCCACCAGAGGAACTTCTCTGAAGGTTCTCTCACTACGCATGTGTCTAACCTTTGTGTCATTGTCTTTGTATGAATTCTTGAACATTAGATTTTTCAATCTGACCCACTACTATATCTTCAGGATGTTCTTCTCATGCAATAGCATCTTAATCTTCAACTTTAAAAAATGTAAAAATTTTCCTCTCAGTCCCTTAAAGAAATATCTCTCTGCTTGGTTATATGATTCTACTCTATCAATACAAAATTCAGTGATATACCCTCCAATGGTGTTATCAAACCAGTGATCTACTACTCTCGACGTGACATTAACAACTCGCTTGACCTTCTTGATCAGCGTTGGTGCCCAAACCACAGGCGGTCTGAGTCTGATCTCAAATTGGGTATATGCTAATCTGGCTAGCCACTCATATAGCTCCTTATGAATTCCTCCAAAGAAAATCTCGTGTATATCACTAAAGATATACCTTCTCAACCAATCTTCTGTACTAATATTAGGGTTCTTATTATGAGCTTCTACGAAGTCATTTTCTTGTTCTTCTATCCACGTATGAATCTTTGTCTTCGACGGAAACCACCTTGACATTCCCTCAAGAGGATCTTGGTCCCGGCAATGGAACCATTTGTTGGCACAGGGGCAGACCCATGGTTCAGATCTAACAACACACCAACAAGCCCTAACTACTAGCCCTTTAAGAAACACTTGTGAAGCAGATGCAGTCTCACTCTATGTAGCAATAGGGAGTTGTATGACACAGGTGTCTACAACTAGAGGAAATGTAAGTGGATCCAAAATAACAACACACAGCAACCCAGTTATTCTTACCAAGAATTAACCTACTTCACGTAGTTATATCTAAGATCTAACACAATAATGCATCAACAGGATAACAGAAGGTAAAATAACATAACATCAATCACACTGAACAATAATATATACATGGTTCACCCTCTCCCTAGGGCTACGTCCACAGAACTGTGTTTCTTGATATTATATAAAACATACAATTCTATCTGCGCTCTTAGCTTGCAGATCTCTCTTTATTATTCTCTCTTTCTCTCCCCTCCCTATGCACCCAACTACAGGGTTGATCTTCGCACCCAACTAAATATCTTACAATACCCAAATTCTCTCACACATAGCACTTCTCTTACTCACAAAAATACTTTCTCTCTCTCTTGATCCACAACTAAAACAACAACAACAACCCTTAATGAACAATGAACGACGAACAACCAACCCTCTTCTCTCATCTAGGTTCTTATTTATACATTACCATAGATCACCGACAACCTTAGGTCAAGACCAAAACACTAGGTGTCTAAAACCCTAGGTCAACTTGACCCGTGTTTTTCGGGCTTCGCCAGCCTGTCTTTCCTTCCTTCCCATGAAGTGCTCCAAAGTATCTACCAGTGACTTTTTCTTCTTGTTGAGTTGTCCATGATCCATCTTCCTAGATGATCTATTCTCCTCGATATTCTCATTCAATGGCTCACTCTCATACTTCGCTCCTTCTTTTTTGCTTCTTTGGCCACTTTGACATGATCTCAGTCAACGTGTCATCCACGCAGTTTGCATTTCATATTTTCTCTTCCTTTTCCTTTCTTTTATTCCTTAGTCCATACCCAAGGGCCAACAATGACTGACGCATTTCTAAAACTGAGTTGATTTAAAGTAGGAATCCTCTCCTAGTTAAACTAGTGTTAACTAGACTATAGATTCCTTTCTATGTTTTCACAATTCTCTCATGCTTTACTCCTTTCTTATATTAAATTTCATTTTGGCATTTTCTTTCACATATGAGTATAATCTTAATTCTTTAGACTTATTTCCTTTTTCTTAATTTCTCAATTGGATTTACCTCCTTCCAAAATTAAGTGAGTTAATAATTATAGTTTAGTCTCTTTACAAGAACTTAGACTTAGGCTTAAAATCTAGAATAGGCTTAGATTTGATCGAGGTTACAATTATTAATTTCGTTCTTTAATTAATTAATTAATTAATTAATAATTTATTCGACAATGCTCGAGTTTTTACAAGGTTTAATATTCGCTCAAAGTTTTCTAGGCCACCTAGATTCATTGACTCAAGTTTAATTCTATGACGGTCCCTTCAAGACGCACTATGTGCTCCATGGTTTCCACTTGCCTTTGATTCAATTTTTTAATAATGTGACATGCCCTTCAAGATGCACTTTTTGCTCCAAGGGTGCCACTCGCCTTTGACTGGCTTTGGTAGTTGTCCAACCCTTGGAGTGAACACTCCATTACGGTGACCTTGTGAAATACTAAGGGATTCTAAGGAATAAGGACCCTACCTTATTTCGTGCCCCTTAGAAATATTCATGACCAACTGTCTTAGTCTTCCCTCACGGCATCGTGGATATCTTGAACTAGTTAATCGTTAACCTACAATTCAAGCCACGACTGGAGTGCTAGTAGGTTGTGACAGGTAGCTTTCAACACTTCTCCCTCAATATCTAGTTCTTTTGCATGGCCCCTTTACTCCTTATGTGAGTTATATTAGCAAGAAATCATCATCCTGCATCCATCAACGAAACACTGTCAATGATCCATAAACATCATCATAATATAATCGATCATATGTCAAATATAATCAGGTTTTAGAGGATCAAGGAGGCAGCGACTTTCGACAGCAGGACTCGCAGAGTCCCGAAATCCAAAATCCCTTTTTTGGGAAAAGGTCACGGTCGTGTTGGAGAAAGTGTGCAGGTGAAAACTTGCACCTTGTGCATGTTTGCACAGGTGGAGATTTCGGGGAATGGACCTATGGATTCACCGGAGGTTCCAACAGGAATCAAATGAGTCATTTGGGCTCGAAGTGGATTTGGAACGATCCTGTGGCGGATCTCGGCTGAAGGGTCGGGGGTCTGAGCCACGTCGCCTATTGGTTAGGGTGGATATATTAAGGCGTTTGTTGTGGGAAGAGGTCACGGGGTCAAACCCCACGGACTCTCCTTTTGGCTTTGTATTGTTTCATTATATACATATATAACTTGTTTGTTCCACCATTTTTAGAGGTGTATCTAGAACCATATCCAAATGATATAACCTTGGATAGGTTTGGCGTGGTCCACCAGATTTGGTGGACTCGTCAAACCATTTTTTTCCGAATTTTTGTTCATGGGTTGTCCTTCGGCATTTCCCACCTGCCACGTGGTAGGCTCTTACTGGTCCATGTTTCCACCTGCCAAGTCATCACACCACATCATCACGCCATGTCAGCACACCATGTCATCTATACAAAATGTACAAACTGCCACGTGGCACAATCCGATTGCTCCACAGATTGGTCCAAAAACACCAAAATTGGATAACCCGTGGTAGCCTCTGGTGTTTCCATGTCAACATGCCATGTCTCACCTTCCTTCTCCTACCATGTGTACTGTACGGATTCTTACATCATCCATACAGATGATGATATCAGCAGTACGAATGTTGACTCATCCCATGTTGACTAGGCTAGGTTTACCAAACTTTGACCGTGAATATCTTTCAATCTGTAACTTTGTTGGATGATCCCTTTGCACCATTAGAAATATTGTGACACACTCTTCGCGATCATGCCATTTTGATTGAGTTTTGGGAACTTTGAATTTTTTCCCTTTCTCTACCTGTTGAAGCCATTCTGAGCATCCTAAGTTGCCTCTGTGAGTTCTAAGTTGTTTTTAGCCTTCTCTAGATCATTTTACGGATCATGCTTTCCCACTGAAATATGTTTGTACCACCAAAAGATTTCATCAATCAACAGGTAATTGAGGGAAGATTCCCCTCACGTTGTCCTTCTCTGTCTACTTTTCCTTTCTTGGATGTGTTCCTTTCAAGCCTACTCGAAGATAATCAACATCACCCATGTGTGAATTCCTCGTCCTCCTATCCAAGATGATATATTCTTGCAACTCATCCAAGTACTCAGGTGCAAACTCATCAACTGAAGGTATTGAAACTTCCTCATCTTGATCCATGATCATGGGAGGCTAAAAAAGTTTCAAGTTCTCAATGTTCACAACTGAGTAAATCTGCATGTAAGGTGGAAGATCCAAACAAAATGCATTGGTTCCACTTTTCTCCAAGATAGTGAAGGGTCCATAATGGATGGGCTTGAGTTTCTTACCTTCACCCTTCAATCTCTCCTTGCTGATGTGAATCCATACTTGGTCTCCAACCTGGAACTGGTGATCAACCCTGTGCTTGTCATGCCAAGCTTTATATTGTGCTTGAATTTTCTCCAACTGTTCCCTGACTTCCTGCTGTATATGTTGTATCTTCGGGATGAACTTGTGGGCTTTGTCCTATGTTCATTCTTCATTCACATAGTCATCTCTCCCATACATCAAATATAAATGAACCTTTGGTAGGTACCCAAAACATGTCTCAAAAGGTGAACTCTGAGTGGATTAATGTAAATCTCAGTTGTAAGCATGTTGTACATAGGGTATCTATTTATCCCATAACTTGGGATGCTTGTTGCAGTAGCCTCGAATCAAAAGTACCATTGTTCAATTTACCACCTCTATGTGTATGTCGGTCTGTGGATGGAAAGCACTGCTCCTCTTTAATTTGGTGTCCATCATCCTCCACAAGATAGTCCAAAAGTCCCCAAGGAATTGACTATCTCAATCCGAGACAATAGATGTGGGTAACCCAAAGTGAACCCAAACATACTGAAAGAAGAGACTAGCAGTCTGCTCAGCAGTGATCTTCTTTTTACATGGCATCAAGATACACATCTTTATGAACCTGTTCACTACAACATACAAATAGTCATGACCCCCTTTCGTAATTGGTAAACCCCCTACAAAATCCATGGAGATACTTTTCCATGGATGGGATGGAACAGGAAGTGGTGAGTATAGCCCCAGTTTTATATTAGTGGGCTTACAAGTAGAACAAATCACACACCCCTTTACATATTTAGTTAAAATTGCTTTCATTGGAGGCCTGTAACAAAACCTCTGCAAATGAGCCATAGTTTTTCCTACCCCAAAATTCCCAGAAACAAGAGAAGTGTGAGCTTATCATATTACATGGACTCGTTCACTTGTAGGAATACATAGCTTTCTAAAATGGTAGAGTAGTTTTCCCTGTAGACAATAGTTCTCTACATGTGCACCAAGGGTTAGCTTCTCATATACTTCTTTAAAATATCCATCGATGGAATATTGTTCTACATAGTTATCATGAGATAAAGAAGTATTCTTCAAAATAATACAAGCAGTAATAAGAGGTATAGAAAGCATATCAGCTACCTTCTTACTTGTACCCTTTTTGTACTTTATTACCAAAATAAATTGTTGTAGAAAACCCATCCATCTGTAGTGCCGAGATTGTTGCAATTTGGTCTGTTCTTGGACATACTGTAAGGGTTGGTGATCTGTATGTATAATTGTTTCCTTACCTAACAAGTAGTGCTTCCATTTCTTTATGATCTAGACTAATGCATACAACTCTTTATCATATGTAGGATAGTTAACAACAACTTGGTTAAAAGTTTCAGAGTGGTAACAGATAGGCTTACGATATTTCATCACTACTGCACCCATGGTGTATCTGTTGTCATCTTTCTTGATACCAAAAGGTTGTTGAAGATTCGACAGTTCTAATACTGATGTGGTACTAATATTCTCTTCCAAAGTTTTGAAAAAATTTTGTTTCTTTCCTTCCCACCGAAAAGTGTTCTTCACACTGGTTAAGGAATGCAAAGGAGATGCTATAAAGGATAAGTTGGAAATGAACCTCCTCCAATATTGGACTGCACCTAAGAAGCTTTGAACTTGGGTTACACTTTTTGGCTTAGGCCAATTTACAATTACATCAATTTTGGAAGGATCAATTTTTAATTGTCCTCCTCCTACAATATGACCCAAGTACACAGGTGCAGTCTTGCCAAATTCACATTTAGACAATTTTACATACAACTTTTCCCTTTTTAAAGTATCCAATGCTTTCTTTACATGCCTCACATGTTCATCCCAAGTCTCTCTAAAAATAATAATTTCGTCTAAATATACAATCACGAATTCATCTAGAAAAGGCTTGAATACATCATTCATCACACACATGAAAGTTATCGGAGCATTACAAAGCCCAAATGACATAACTAACCACTCAAACAATCCTTGTTTGGTTTTAAAGGTAGTTTTCCATGCATCATGTTCTGAGACCCTGATTTGATGATATCCATTGTGCAAATCCAACTTAGTGAAATAAACATCATGCTTCAATTGATGAAGTAAATCATCTATACAAGGAAGAGGGTATCAATTTTTCACTGTAATTTTATTTAAGGCCTGGTAATTGACACACATTCACCATGTGCCATCCTTATTTGGAAACATCACAATCAGAGAAACACAAGGAGAAGAACTTGGCCTAATGACCCCTTGATCCAATAAGCCATGTACATGCTTCTTGATCTCTGTCATCTCCACGACTGACATCTTGTATATGCCCACATTAGGAAGAGGAGAATCATGTTGAAGATGTATCTCATGTTGTATTTCCCTCTTAGGAGGTAATCCATCTAGTTCCTGAAAAATATCATCCTACTTAGAAACAATATCAATTAATTCATTTTTATGAGATGGATCACACCCTTGGAAAGCATCAGATGTCCTGACATCTTTCTCTCTGACAACCATGAGTGCATATTTGTTATTAGTGTCTATGATTCTTTTCATTTGCCCTACACTAGCAAGTGTTGTATTTACCCTCATGTTTTGAGATCTAACAATATATTCCACTCCCCCTTTAGTAAGGTGGTATTTGTTCTCATGACGAAAGAAGATTTCTTTTCTATCATAAAGATAAGGACTTTCCTAGCACTATGCCACATATATAAAGTGGTACAACATCCAAATCCACTTCATCAATCAACTTTGAAGCAATAGAAAAGTTGACCCTACATTGTTTGGTGACATTACGTTTTGTTGTATCACATACCCAACCAAGAGGATAAGGCTTCTGATGTGGTTTTGTTTCAAGACCCATGTTCATGACAAGTGCTTCAGATATTAATTTTACTTGGGAACCTGGATCAATTAATGTATCTATATTAGTGTGTTTAGATACAACTCTTTTGTGAAATAATTCATTCCTCTTTCATTCATCCACATCAGATTCATTATTGGAACTTAAACTAGCATGAAGGGAATATTTACCTTGTACTCCAACCATTGTAATCTTTCCTTCGTCTCCTGAATTGGAACCAAGATCTTGTTGCAATGTAGCAACAATTTTTGTCTTCCCCTTTCTGTCAAACTGTTTCGGTTTCTTTTTCGGATGCAGTTTCCAACAATTTTCTTCATCATGACCAATTTTCTTGCAATGAGTGCAAGATGGATTTCCTCCTTCTCTCGTCATTTTGGTGGTCTTCTTGTCCTTCCTTTTAAACTTCTTAAGATTTTTATGTGGGATATTGGAAGGTTTCTTCATGGGATCTTCTTGAACATGTTTCCCCCTGTTCTCAAGGTGAGTGGCTTGCACACAAAATTCATCAAGACTAGTGGGGTAATGATTGTCTTGCATGCCTTGATCTGAATCTGACAAATTACCCAAAAATTATTGTCTCCATGCCTCGATTCGAATCTGGCACTCCCAAGCCCAAGAAGAATTTTATCTCAGTTTTTGTGCCTTCTGTAACCTACATTAAAGACTGAACTTACATCAAAATGTGTGCCCAATAGGTGGTACGGTACACGCGTGCCTATCCACCGGTGGCTGGGAGAATGCAACATTTAATAATTAATTTGGGCATTGGTTACTATGTAATACTTGTGGCCTGTTGGTTAGGCCGGATATATTAAGGCCTTTTTTGTGGGAGGAGGTCTCGAGGTCAAACTCCACGGACCCTCCTTTTGGCTTTGTATTGTTACATTATATACATATATAACTTGTATGTTCTGCTCATTTTACAGGTGTCTCTAGAACCATATCCAAACGATATAACCGTGGATAGGTTTGGCGTGGTCTGCCAAACTATTTTTTTCCAAAATTTTGTTCATGGGTTGTCCTTGGGCATTTCCCACCTACCACGTGGTCGCCTCTTACTGGTCCACGTGTCCACGTGGTGGAATCTTACTAGTCCATGCTTCCACCTGCCAAGTCAGCATGCCATTTCATCACACCACATCATCTGTACAGACTGTATGGACTGCCACGTGGGACGATTTGATTGGTACATGGATCGTTCCAAAAACACAAAAACCGGGTGACACGCGACAGCCTCTAGTGCTGCCACATCATCATGCCACATGTCACCTTCTTGATCCTTCCACACGTACTGTATGGATGTTGACATCATTTATGTTAGGACCCTATAATGTACCTTTTTTCTCATACTTTTTGCTATCATTACATCATTTTCCCACTCATATTTAAACCTACATTATCACCTTAATATATTTTTCCAAAGGTATATAACGTTTCTTCTCTTTGCTATATGTTTAATTTGTTTTACATGTAATTTTACATTACTTTCATACTTAGCCATTAATCAGAAATATATAGTTTCTAAAAAAGTTTGAAGACTACAGTTAATATATCATTGTTGCTTGAAGACCACGTTGTTGAAACAGTCAAACAGTATGCAAATCTCGTTGTTGAAACAATCCATGATTTGCGATGCTGAAACAGTATTTCACATACAACAGTAACAAGAAAATATAATTAATTAAACTGTTATACTGGCCGCAACAACTGTACCTCAATCCATCACCATTACAACCACTATAACAACATTTTTCCACAGAAGATTAGAATATCCTATTCCAGCATAGAAGATTAGATCAGACTAAGAATAGGATTTGTATGTACACATGTAATTTTATGCTTAATTGTATTAAGAGGATTCCCCTCTTTAAATAGAGGAGAAATCAACATTAGAAGGGGATTTATGAAAGGCTTAGCTAGAAGGGAATTACAGAGAAGGAGTGTGTTCACTTTTGATATTGTAACTTGTTACATTGGACAGATGAATAAAAGATCATTTTGAGCATTTCTTCTTAGTTCCCTTTCATTTCTGGGGAATCTTGTGAGAAGGAGAGGGCCCACCTTCTTCACAAGATTCACCCATTAGTTTTTGTAGTGTGTTAAGTATTGTTTTTATTCATGCCTTGTTAAAACTTTGTTTTKTTGAAACTTTGTTTCAGCTGATTGTTGCATCGTTTTCATACAATTCATTCCTAGGTAATTGTTGATCATTTTGATTGGTAATTCTGTTTGCATAATGATTTTATGAAAGTGTGATAGTCAGAGGCAGGTGTTGAAKATTCCTACTTTGGGGAATAGGGTCATGTTCTATGTTACATAATAGTTACTCTTCTTTGCAATATGTTGAAAGGTTCATTTTCCCTAGGTTGTTGTTTCTTAATGTAATCAAGGATTCTTCTGATAATTATTTTCCTTTGAATCTTGAATTCTGCAATAGATAGATTGCTTTTACTATAATTCAAGATAGAAATTCAGTATGTTCAAAGCAAGGTGTGATTAGTGTAACTTTTACTACAACTTTGGATTGCTTTTGAGATTGAGCATATATAGTGTGTGATTGCCTTTGAAATAAATAGACTTCCCTGGGTTGAAAATTTATGTAACACTTGATTGTTTTAATTAATAAACAATTATAGTGACCAACATTTTGGTGCCATTGCCAAGGAAGGAAATTATAGATTTCAAAAGAATTTATGTTCTTTCAGATGTACATATTGCATGAGAGGACATGGAGCCCCCAAGGAAACTGACCCTACAGGTGGAAGGGGCAGAGAAAGGGGAGGAAGAAAGACTTTTATCGATAAGATTATATCAAAATATGAATCTTTTGTTCCTCAACGACCAAGCTCTCGAAAACCAAAGCCTCAACCTTCCTTTCAAGCAAACTTTGAAACGGAGACAGTTGAGAAACTAGCAGACAACATTGAGGATCTAGCAAGTGCAGTAGGGGAACAAACAGAAAAAACCATGGATGAGTATAATGAAGAACTGCACCATGAAGAACAGGTAGGTCCTGAAGGAGAGGTAAACGATGAAAACGCTTTTTCTACCTCAGGATTTCCTATTGGTGATCTCCCTAGAGGAGTATCTCCTATGAAGAATATTCCACTTTCATCTTTACCTAACTTTCATGGTTTATCTTTTGAAGATCCTGATGAATTCCTTTTCGAGTTTGATATATTATGCAGAAGTTATGATTACATTACCAATGCTAAAACATTAAATCTATTTCCAGCAACATTAAAGGGAAATGCATTAAGATGGTTCATGAGTCTTAGAGGTCATGTAATCACAACATGGGATCAGATGAAACAGAAATTTATACAAAAATATCAAGACTATTGCCAAACAAGAGAAAAAAGAGAGGAACTATTCAAGATGATACAAAAAGAGGATGAAAATCTGGAGGACTTTGTGGAAAGGCTACAGTATAATCTACAAAGATCCAGTCACCCCAATGTAAGTAAAGATATTCTTAAAATAATATTATTAAAAGGAGTAAGGGATGACTGTCTAGATATGTTGAATATGCTTGGTAAAGGGGACATATCTAAAGAACCATATGATGAAATTGTTGACCTCTGTAAAAGATGTTCAAGAGGAGATGCAAGGAATAGATCAAACAACAGGGATACCACATCTTCAAGAGTTCAAAAATCAGCCAGTGGAGGAGCAACAAGAGCCGAAATAGGTAATTTACTTGAGGATTTTAAAACTGAAATGTTAAGTTCTTTTGCTTCACAAATTGACAACTTGTAGATTAAAAAGAAACAAGCCGAAGAAGAAGTGTCTTTGTCCATCTTTTGTTCCAAATGCAGAGAAAAGCACCCACTAAGGGAATGCCCATTGGACAAAATGCCAATTTGCACCCTATGTGATAAGGATCATGAAACTCAACAATGCCCTTCTTTACCAGGAATCAAAGTTGCATTACAACCAACCGATGAAGAAATTGAAGCTGTCTATCTGTTGACATAGAGAAGGCAATGGAAATCGTGGGGACAAGGTATGAATCCTAATATGCCATTTACATCTTCTAATCGTTGGAATAATTATCCTTCTTTTAGTCAAGCAAATTACCCTCCCTTTAACCAAATGCAATACCCACCCTTCAATCAAATGAATTACCCACCCATGCAACAAACAAACCATCCCTTTGTAGACCCAACAATATGGACACCTTGGCCTTCACAACAACAACCTTACCCTAACCAATGGAATCCAAATTGGAGAGGTCAACAACCCCCGTTTCCAAATCAATTTCCTCAATTTCAATCACAATTTCAGCAATGACTCCCTTTACCATCAGGTGCTCCACCGAATAATCAAATGATGCGGCCCCAACTACCTGTACAACCTAACCCTAACCCAAATAATAAGGCTGTGTAGTGTATTGATATTCAAAACCAGCCTATACTTTCTGTTTTCCCTGCACAATGCAATGATATTCATTTACGATCTAGGAAAATAGTAGAACCTATCATTGATGATGTTACCTCTTCTGATTCCGATAAAGAAGAAATAAAAAAGCATGATTCACCTGAAGAGGTACAACCATCCTCAAATACTATTGTTGAAACAGCAGAACCACCATTCCCTGAGCGTTTAGCTTTGACTAAAACTACTGAGCCACCTGCTTTCAATCTTCTAGGGGAATTACAAAATCTCTATGTCAAAATTCCACTATTACAAGCACTAAGAGATGTACCAATTTATGCCAGAACTATGCGAGACATTTGTGTTAAGATACCCGGTAGGAAAACTAAAGATCCCCTCACAGTTCATGTCATGGGTGATTTGTGTGCACTAATGTCGGGTAAATCTCCTCCAATTAAATATGGTGATCCTGACCATCCTACTGTCATAGTGCAAATGGGAAAAACAATAATTCCTCGAGTTTTGGTAGACTTAGGCACTGCTATCAATATTATGACTCTTGAAACTTCACAACTGTTACAACTGAAGAATGGAATCAAAGATACCCCAACCATTCTAGAATTAGCTGACCAATCTACAATCAAACCGAAAGGAGTTATTGAAGACCTAATCATCTCAGTTGGGTCCTGGAATTATTCAGCTAACTTTGTGGTATTACAACCTAAGACAAAGTTGGGGGTTCATCCTCTAATTTTGGGTAGGCCTTGGCTAGCCACAACAAATGCCTTTATCAGCTGCAGATCTGGTTCAATGACAATTTCCAATGGATATGAGACCAAACATCTTACCCTCTACCCTCACGCTACACCCTTGATTAATAATGACAATTCCTTATGGGTGGACTATGATGATCAAACTACTCAACCTATCTTGACTATCGGACAAGCTTTAAGATTTAAAGATGCAAATGAGGATGAAGTAATTAATAATTTTATTTGTGAACCCTCCTCTATGAGTCCAGAAACACATAATCAACTAGCTGCACTTTTGGAGTCAGATACCCAAGAAAAGCTTAATTCTGAAGACCTACCTCAAACATCAGCTACCATCTCTTCTAAAAGTATACCAGTAGAAATTGAACCTGGAAAAACACTGAATATAAACCCCGACTTGATAGTTGCTGAAACACAACAATTAATGAAGTTACTTCTTGAACATAAGGAAGCCTTCGCATGGGACTATACAGATATGAAGGGAATCTCTCTTGAATTATGTACTCATCGTATCTATATCAAGGAAGATTGTCGACCGATCTGTCAATCTCAATGACGAATGAACCCTAATTTAAGAGAAATTCTTAAAGAGGAACTTCAAAAATTGTTTAATGTAGGGTTTATATATCCTATATCTGACAGTGAATGGGTTTCCCCATTGGTAATAGTTCCTAAGAAAAAACGAGAAATGGAGAGTGTGTGTAGATTATAGAGCCTTAAATAAATCCACTCAAAAATATAACTTTCCGTTACTATTCAGTGTTCAAGTGTTAGATAGTTTGTCAGGGAAGAAATTCTTCTCTTTCTTAGATGGTTTCAGTGGGTATAACCATATCAAAATTGCACCCCAAGACCAAGATAAGACCACTTTTACTAGCCCCTGGGGAACTTTTGATTATAGAGTCCTCCTATTTGGACCATGTAATGCACCAACAACCTTTCAAAGAGTAGTTATGGGAATCTTTTCTGATATGATTAATGACTCTATGGAAATTTTTATGGATGATTTTACCCCTTATGGTGTCTCTTTTGAGGAAGCACTACAAAATCTTGAGAAAGTATTTAACTGATGTATACAAGCCCACCTCTCCTTAAGCACCGAAAAGTGTCATATGATGATGAGTGAAGGAGTTGTACTTGGACATTTTATTTCATCTCAAGGAATTCAGGTAGATCCATCCAATACAAGTCATTGAGAACCTTCATATTCCAAAAAACCAAACAGATGTGAGAAGTTTCTTAGGACATGCTAGATACTAGAGAAGATTTATCAAAAAAAAATCCAAAATAGCTTCTCCTTTGTTTGTGTTACTTATGAAAAATGTTGAATTCAAGTGGACTAATCTTTGCCAGGAAGCATTTGATGCACTCAAACATCAGTTATCTACAACTCCTATTCTAAG
>ML791869.1:286493-304543 GCA_009831015.1 Picea engelmannii
ACAAGTGACGAATCGTTGAAGACTAGTAATCATTGGATGATACTCTTCCTTGATGTAGTTCCTCAGGATCCCCTTTTTCCAGTCAAGGTGCTGATGATATTCTTTCAAGAATCGTTGGCACATTTCTTTGTTGATGCCTACGCCTTTGAAGTATTTGGCTCCTCTCTTAGGTAGTCCCGTGACCTCCCTTAAGGTTGTGTCATTAATTGTCAGTTGTAGATTGCCTATATGTGCAATCTCTCCATCATAAATCTGAATAAATTCATGAGATATCTTCTCATGCCAGCCTGTGAATTTTTCCAGAAATGGCATCCATCCCGATCTAGCATATTTTTCTTGACATAATTGGAACTCCTCGGTTTCCCTATAAATTTGGAATACTGGTTCATGTCTACTAACGACCATTGTATAAGTTGTGAGAAAAGGATTGGGATATAGCACAATGGTTTAGTCAATTGATGAGGTAAGGGTTTGGTACCGGAAAGGAGTAGGCTCAGGACTGGAGAAAGCTCATGACAAGGGGGAATATGGTCATGTTGTTGGTAATGTGAATAGTAAGTTTAAGTATGGATGTCGTAAGGAAAAATTTATGACCAGGTGAGGCTTATATGGATGGCTTCACCACCAAATAAGCCATTTCATTTATACCCGTTACTATAATGATGAGGACAAGACATTGGGTGTTCAAGGCATCATTTTGGGATAGGTGATTGGACGTTCGGGTGGTGAATTTGATGTTAGATCATGGTTCATGATATAAGATAGGTTCATGAATTGCTTAAGGACGAAATATATTCGTGGCTTATCATTTCTATACATGCTTCATATTTTGATATGATTTTTGCCCTTAACCATATTCAAGAGCTATGAGAGGATTGATAAGGTTTAGGCGTATGGGTATGAGGGGTAGGTGCATGGGTTTAATACTAAAGTCATAAGATCTAGTATATATTTTCATACTTATTGTATTTTTATGAGCATAGGAAAATAAATACCATGTTACCTTTGTATGATTAATACCCATAGCATGTGCGACTGCCTGTAAATTGTCAGAATTCATCCCTTTAGACTGAAGTTTCTTGAAAACTTGGTACGGGAATATCCTGTACTTCTTTTATTCTGTGCTTATCTTATTTTGTATTTGGTTCTGCAGGGTGATCATGTGAGTCTGAAAAAGAGTTATGAAGGGGCTCTTTGACCTTCCCTCATGCCGAAGATGTTGTATATCTGTATGCAAGAAGATTCAACATTTTATATCATAATGGAGAAAAGATGATAAGAGCAAAAGAAACCAATCAAATTCTAGAAGTACATTTATCACCTAGCATATGATCTAATACCTAAAAAGTGAAATTACCCTTCTTTTGATGGATTATTGACAAAGGTAGCATTCAACAGTGAAACAGGGAATATTTTTATGTTTTCCAGAAGAACAAATCCCACCTAACTAGCTTCAGAGATTTACTATCATTGGATGTTTATAGATAAATTTCACAGTATAAGTAGATTAGACTCCCTAGTTAGGGATCCACTCTTAAGAAGTTTTCTTCTTAGGTAATGTAGGCTTTAGATGTCAAACCAGTAAGTTGACTTAGGGTGATTCTCAAATGGACATTTTATTGAAGTAATTATGTTGTTGATTAATCTGGAGTTTGTATCTCATGAAAGCCAATAATGACCTTTGCTCTTTTTGTTTTGGATGACAAAAGTGAATTTTTCAATTAGACAAGTATAAATGAGACATTTCTCAACCAGAACCCACTGCCAGCAAGCATGTTAAGTACTCTGGTGGGGTCGTTGTGATAATTAGTGAGAGGTTCCTTCCCCAGGAAGAATGCCCCATTTCCAACAGGCTTGTTCAGTACCCAGATGGGTTTGCCTAGTCATACCACAGACTGGTACCCACTGCTAGCAGACATGTTCAGTATCCCGACGAGTTAGTCTCTTAAACCCTTTTTCCATCAGAGGCTTCTTGTCCATAGTCACCTATTTTGGTTTTTATTAAAGAGTGCTTTGCATGGTGACAGGGGAGGCTCGTCTGAAAACCTTTTTATAGGCTGGGATGGTATTGGGTTGGAAGGCATATACTCTTCTTTTGGATGTCTTTTAAATATTTTTTTGAAGGAAAACTAAACTTTTATGCACATTATTTTCTTTAGAGTGATCCAGATGTACAATTTTGTCTGAATTTGTCCATAAGAGAATGACCTAAATTTTCCTTAGGGTACTGGTACATCCTCTTTGATGCAGGAGCATCGCAAGGCATGCACGCATAGCCAGCAACGAGACAGCGTGGAGATAAGAGACAACTGGAAAAGCACTGAGCACATTTTTTGAAAATGTTTTGAAATATTAATGAAGTCATTAAGTGGAGGCATGCTTGTATTATTGTAAAAGGACCTTGAGATATCCGCTCTCATCCATAGTAGATAGTATCCTTTATGTGTAATGAATGTAGGTAGATAGAATTTAATTCTAGATTAGACAGTTTTAGAGCACAAGAGGGAAACAGGATATAGACACCCTCATTGTATAGTTGTAAGATGATTGTCAAGATAGAGCATAGAGCATAGATAAGAGAGTAGAGAGATGTAGTTGAAAACACCCATGTACAGAGATTTGAATTAATAGAAAGAGCTTCGATTCAAATTCATGGTGTCATATTTGTTCTCTGTGTATGCATGTTGAATGTTATGCTCATGGATGTTTACTTTATGTTATACATTTTCTTTATATGTTGTGTATATGATTTCATGATTTATGTTTGAAGTCTAAGAGAGAGTAAGGAATGAGTTTCAATTGTTTCTTTGCTTGAGTGAGACAAATTCCCGCAAGGAGTGCAGTGAAGTTTGTCTGCAAGGAGTGCGTTGACAGAAGTTAGAGTTCATCTCTGAAAGCTCGGGAGGGATAAAAACTGTTCTCATTCTCGCAGAAGTGCAAGTTGAGCACAAGAGCAGTGCAAGGTGTGCGTAGGCCGAGTAAAGTCTTAGAGTTTGTGAACCTGAGAAATTGTTGAAGGACTACTGCTGCAGGGAGTGCGCAGAGTCGAAGGACTTCAATTCTTTGAAGTAATTGAAGGATTCACCGCAAGGAGTGCGTGCAGGAGTCTTCTTTAAGACTCATAGTTAGAGAAATATCAGGAAGGATAGGGTATTCGCAGTTGTCGAAGACAAGCACAGAAGTTTGGTGCCTTGAGGCGTTGAAAGGAGGCTTAACAAGTTTGCGTTGCAGGCGGGTAAGTTCCACGGAGAAATATTTGGTTAAATTCGCAGGAATTGTCTAGGAAGAAACGAACGGTCGGAATTCTTTGAGAAGAATTTTTGAAGTCATAAGAGCCATCAGATATTGTAGAGAAGAAGGTATGTTACGGTGAGTTTTCCTCAAGCGTAAGCTCAGAAGAAATCAGGTCCGTAGGATCCAAGTCAGCCAGGGTCGTTGGATCGCTCGTGAAAGGCGAGTAGCGAAGTGGCAAGTGGATCAGAGCCATCCATTCGGGGAGGATAGGTGGCAGATATCTAGAGACCTCATGAACTCAGAGGTTCACAAGGTGAGAGCCCAAAGGTTGGGTACTCTAGATTGCAAAAGGCGAAGTCCCGAAAGGGCGAGAAGTTTCGTTGTGGGACTGCATAGACGATGTGTCAAAATTTGGCAGTTCAGTGCTTAGGTACATCAAGGAGTTTGGGATCACAGCACTTCGGGTGTTATGATACAAAGGAGACAACACTTCGTGGAGTGAAGTGGCGAAGTGCGAAGTGGAGCGTAAGGAACATGTGGCAGAATCGCAAGGTGGGCCCATGGAATAGACAGGCGGACACACACTGTTCATTGAAGGGAGTCAACACCCCGTTGACTTTTCATGTCTCGGGGGTTCGTAAGATAAGCAGACGGAATTCCAACCTTTCAACTTGTGAAGTGGTGAAAAGCAAGAAGTGCAAGTGGGAAGGCTAGTTGGTGGTCACGCGCGGAGGGCACTAACAGTAGGGAGCCACGCGTTGTTCATTTGAAGGGAGTCAACACCTCGTTGACTTTTCATGTCTCGGGGGTTCGTAAGATAAGGGGATGGAAGTCCAACCTTTCGACTTGTGAAGTGGTGAAAGGCGAGAAGCACTAGTGGGAATCCTAGCTGGTAGTCATGCGCAGAGGGCACTGATAGCAGGGAGCTATACTTGTATCGACATTTCGGTTATCGTGAGCTTGGGAAGGAAGAGTCGAGAGTCTCGACTCACGAACTTGTGAGTGGCAAGTTGTGACAAGTGCCTCTCAGTTTAGGCCTTGGTCATAGCCAATGGTCATGCAGAGAAGGGGGAGCTTTCACCTAGTTCCATTCACGCCAAGGAAGCTTCCGAAAGGACCTATGGATCAAAATAAAGAAGATTCAAGCAGGGAATTGAAAGAGTCGATTCGGCTCAAAGGGAAAATAAGAACGATCTTGTAAGCGGATCCTCGACTTGAGGGTCGAGTGGGTCTACACCATCTAGTATCAGAGCTTGATTCTTGTTTGTATATTTTAGGCAGGAAAAGAAAGAAGGCATTTCAACCATGCCGCCGAGGGGAAGAGACAGGAAAACACCTGATCCGCCAGAGGCAAGGGAAATGCCAGAAGGAAGGGGCAGGCAGGTGCAGAATCCAGAAGTGGAAAGATATATGCATGACATTCGTGCCAGAATCGTGGATGTGGAAATAAAACAAAGGCACACAACTGAAATTGGAGATGTTAGTGAGTCTAAAAGTGAAGATGACGCTGGACATGAAGAAGATGAAATTGCAGCAGAAGATGCAGCAAATGAACGCTTTATTAGAGCTGTTGCAAGAATGAGTGCAAGAATCAAAATGGACATTCCAGTTTATGAGGGAAACTTGGATGTTGAAGAGCTTCTAGATTGGATTAGAGCTCTAGACACATATTTTGACTATGAAGATGTCGAAGAAGACAAGAAGGTAAAACATGTTGTCACGAGACTTAAAGGACATGCAACATTGTGGTGGGATGAACTGCAAGATGACAGACACTGCCAAGGTAAGCAGAAAATCAAGAGTTGGGATAGGATGATTGCAAAGATGAAGGTGAAATTCATTCCCAGGGATTACCAGATTACTCTGTTTCGAAGAATGCAAAATTTAAGACAGAAGCTAATGTCAGTGAAGGAATATACTGAAGAGTTCTACATGCTGAACATCAGAGTAGGTCATCATGAAAGTAATGATGAAAAGGTTGCCAGGTATATGAATGGCCTAAGATACGAAATTTAGGATGAGATGAGCATGATGACCATCCGAACGGTGGAAGATTCTTATCAAATGGCTCTAAAGGCGGAAGAGAATATGAGCCGAAAAAAAGGTCAAAGAGGTCGAGGCAGAAGTCAAGCCAGGGGAAAATCAGTCGTCCAAGATAGAAATTAGAAGCCTAAGGAAGAATGGAAGAAACCTCAGATTGAGAGAGGTGGGAGCTCACAAAAAGGGCAATATGTTGGATAGAGAAGGCAGTATGCTGATCAGAGAGGAGAGTATGTTGATAACAACATTTTTCCTCGTACTAGAGGTAGAGGAAGAGGAAGAGGTGGAGTGATAAAATTCTTCATGTGCGGAAAGGTCAGACACAAGTCTTATGAATGTCCAGACAAGAAGAAAGAGGAAGCAGAGACTCACATTTCTGAATCACAGAGGTGAAATGTTGAGGCAGAGGATGCTGAAGGCAGAAGATCATTGATGATGCGAAAAGTTCTTTTGACACCAACGAAGGAAGTGGAGAGTTTGGTCCAAAGGAACAGACTTTTTCAGACTACTTGCAAGACCAAGGACAGGGTATGCAAGGTCATTGTGGATAGTGGTAGCACAGAAAATCTCGTTTCAACGGAGATGGTAGAAAAACTGGAGCTTGAGACGATTGATCATCCAATCCCATACAGAGTTTCGTGGTTGCAAAAAGGACATCAGGTAAATGTCACTAAGCAATGTTTAGTTGAGTTTAAAATAGGAGGGTATAAATATGAAATACTCTGTGATGTTATTCCTATGGATGTTTGTCATCTATTGTTGGGTAGACCATGGAAATATGATAGGAATGTGATTCATGATGGGAGAATGAACACATACACCCTAGAGAAAAATGGGATAACTCACACGTTGTTGTTGATCAAAGATAAAGAAATAAAACCAGAGGTGAGAAACACTGTACTTCTTATGAGTGGGAAGGAACTTCTTACAGAGGTTAAGAAGAAGGAGGAACCACAATTCAATGTGGTCAGGAAGCCAAAGATTGTTTTAACAAGCACAAGGGTAGATGATTTACCAGAAGAGGTTCAGGAACTGCTGGAAGAGTTCGCTGACATAGTAGTGGATGAACTACCTCGTTCGTTGCCACCGATTAGAAGTATAAGTCATCAAATTGATCTCATACCTGGAGCCAGTTTTCCAATCAAAGCAACGTACAGATTGATGCCGCAGGAGAATGAAGAGGTCAAAAGACAAGTCTAGGATTTGTTGGACAAAGGTTTGGTCAGAGAAAGATTGAGTCTGTGTGTTGTTCCGACAGTACTCAGTCTGAAGAAAGACGGAGGCTGGAGGATGTGTACTGACTCGAGGGAAATCAACAAAATAACCATCAGGTACAGATTTCCATTACCAAGGATGGATGATCTGATGGATTTCTTGAGTGGAGCCAAAAAAATTTCGAAGATTGATTTGAAAAGTGGATATCACCAGATTCGTATGTGAGAAGGTGATGAATGGAAGATAGCCTTCAAGACTAACGAAGGGTTGTATGAATGTCTTGTTATGTCGTTTGGTTTAACAAACACGCTGAGTACTTTCATGAGATTGATGAATGAAGTCCTGAAGGATTTCATCGAAAAATTTGTCATTGTGTATCTTGATGACATACTAATTTTCAGTAAAACAAAGGCAGAACATCTGAAACATTTGGCTACAGTGATGAAGAGGTTACAACTAGAGAAGTTGTTGATAAACATGAAGAAATCCTCATTCTTGAAGATAGAGCTCATTTATTTGGGGTTTGTTATTTCTGCAGATAAGTTGAGGATGGATCTAGATAAGGTGGAGGTAATCAAGAATTGGTCGTCACCAAGGAATATCTTTGAAGTTCAAAGTTTTCACGGATTGGCTAGTTTCTACCGAAAATTCATTAGGAATTTTAGTGGAATTAGTGCACCGATGATGGACACAGTGAAGAAGAGACACAAATATTTTCACTGGACGAAAGAGGCTGAGAAAAGCTTCGATTTGTTGAAAAGGAAAATCACAGAACAACCAATTATGGTGTTGCCTGATTTCCAAAAGACATTTCAAGTAAAATGTGATGCAAGTGGATTTGCAATAGGGGAAGTCTTGAGTCAAGAAGACAGGTCGATAGCATATTTCAGCGAGAAGTTGAATGAAGCCAAGATAAAATACTCCATGTATGACAAGGAATTTTATGCTATTATTCAGGCATTCAAAACATGGAGACATTACTTAATTCCTAAGGAGTTTGTCTTGTATAGTGATAATCATGCATTGCAATTTGTGACTCAACGGGAGAAGTTGAATCAAAGACATGTTAAATGGGTTGAATATATGAAAATTTTCACTTTTGTGATTAAACATATTTCCGGAACTGCTAACAAAGTTGTTGATGCTTTGAGCAGGAAATGTTTGCTAATGCAGGAGTTCAGAGTCAAAACATTGGGTTTTGATGATCTCAGGGACATGTACAGAGATGATCCATATTTTAAAGAGGCATATGAAGCAGCTAAGAATCCAATTCTCGGGGATAGAAGCCAATGGGAAGAATACATGATCCAGGAAGGATTACTGTTTAAATGTAATCATCTTTGTATTCCAAAATGCTCCATGAGGGAGAATTTGTTGAAGGAGAAACATAGTGGAGGATTGGTCGGACATTTTGGTCATGACAAGACGTTTGCAAAGTTGAATGAGTCATATTTTTGGGCAGGAATGGAAGGAGACATCAAAAGATTCGTGGACAGATGTAGACTTTGTCAGCATTCAAAAGGAAAGAGGCAGAATGTAGGTTTTTATCAACCATTACCCATACCTAACAGGTCGTGGGATGCAGTCAGCATGGACTTCATATTGGGGTTGCCAAGAACACAAAGAGGGTTTGACTCAATCTTTGCGGTAGTGGATAGATTTTCCAAAATGGCACATTTCATTCCATGTCAGAAAACTAGTGACGCAACTCACATTGCAAACCTGTTTTTCAAAGAAGTCATTCGACTTCACATCTTACCAAGGACCATAGTTTTGGATCAAGACACTAAGTTTGTAGGACACTTCTGGAGAACCTTATGGAAGAAGCTGGGAACAAACTTTTCGTTTAGTTCATCTTATCATCCTCAAACGGATGGACAGAAAGAAGTTGTGAACAAGAGTTTGGGAGACTTGCTAAGGAGCTTGGTGACAGAACACCACAGTCAGTGGGACAACATATTACCACATGCGAAGTTTGCTTATAATGACTCGCTTAATAGGAGCACAGGACAGAGTCCATTTCAAATTGCTTATGGCATGCAACCGAGAGGAATTTATGAGCTGAGGGATTCAGAACAGATGGCGACTAGGAGCACTAGTGCAGAAGATTTTGCAGAGGCGATGAAGGAACTTCACAGCCAGGTGAAGGAACGATTGCAAAGTTTTAGCCAAGAATATGAGCGGAGAGCATATCAACACAGGAGACAACTTCAGTTCAAAGTTGGTGATTTGATCCTTGCACATTTGAGAAAGGAAAGGTTCCTGAGTGGAACATATAATAAACTGAAGATGAAGAAAATCAGACCATGTAAGGTCTTGAAGAAATTTGGGGCGAATGCATATGAGATTGAATTACCCGATGGGATCAGAATTTCTTCGATATTCAATGTCTCGGATTTGTATCCTTATAAAGCTGAGGAAGCAGAAGCAGGTAGTGAACAGCTAGATATTCAATGGACAAAACAAATGCCAACTGTAGAAAATCCCCATATGGAGCGCATACTGGACAAAAGAGTTGGCAAGAGGACCAGATGAAAGCAATACTTTGAATACTTGGTCAAGTGGAAGCGCCATCTAGTTGAAGATGCCAGCTGGGAGAACAAAGTAGAAATCCAGAAGCATGGACAGACCGTGCGTGAGCTCATGGAAAGGATCCCATGAAAATTTTCAAGCGAGGGAGTATGATGTAGGAGCATCGCAAGGCATGCAATCCTAGCCAGCAGTGAGACAACGCGTAGATAAGAGACAGCTGGAAAAACACCAAGCACATTTTTTGAAATTTTTTTGAAATATTAAAGAAGTCATTAAGTGGAGGCATGCTTGTATTATTGTAAAAGGACCTTGAGAGATCCGCTCTTGTCCATAGTAGATAGGAGCCTTTATGTGTAATGAATGTAGGTAGATAGAATTTAATTCTAGATTAGATAGTTTTAGAGCGCAAGAGGGAAACAGGATATAGACACCCTCATTGTATAGTTGTAAGATGATTTTCAAGATAGAGCATAGATCATAGAGAAGAGAGTAGAGAGTTGTAGTTGAAAACAGCCATGTACAGAGATTTGAATTAATAGAAAGAGCTTCGATTCAAATTCATGGTGTCGTATTTGTTCTTTGTGTATGCATGTTGAATGTTATGCCCATGGATGTTTACTTTCTGTTATACATTTTCTTTATATGTTGTGTATATGATTTCATGCTTTGTGTTTGAAGTCTGAGAGAGAGTAAGGAATGAGTTTCAATTGTTTCTCTTCCTGAGTGAGTAAAATTCCTGCAAGGAGTGCAGTGAAGTTTGTTCGTAAGGAGTGCGTTGACACAAGTCAGAGTTCATCTCTGAAAGCTCAGAAGGGATAACAACTATTCTCATTCTCGTAGAAGTGCAAGTTGAGCACAGGAGCCGTGCAAGGTGTGCACAGGCTGAGTAAAGTCTTAGAGTTTGTGAACCTGAGAAATTGTTGAAGGACTACTACTGCAGGGAGTGCGTAGAGTCGAAGGATTTCAATTCTTTGAAGTAATTGAGGGATTCACCGCAAAGAGTGCGTGCAGGAGTCTTCTTTAAGACTTGGAGTTGGATAAAGCTCAAGAAGGATAGGGTCTTCGCAGTTGTCGAAGAAAATCATAGAAGATTGGTGCCTTGAGGCATTGAAAGGAGGTGTAGCAAGTTTGCGTTGCAGGTGGATAAGTTCCACGGAGAAATATTTGGTTAAATTCACAGGAATTGTCTAGGAAGAAATGGACGGTCGGAATTCTTTGAGAAGAATTCACGAAGTCACAAGAGTCGTCAGATCTTGCAGAGAAGTAGGTACGTTACAGTGAGTTTTCCTCAAGCGTAAACTCAGAAGAAATCAGGGCCTTAGGATCCAAGTCATCCAGGGCCGTCAGATTTCTCGCGAAAGGCAAGTAGCGAAGTGGCGAGTGGATCAGAGCCATCCATCAGGGGAGGATAGGTGGCAGAGACCTAGAGATCTCATGAACTCAGAGGTTCGTGAGGTGAGAGCCCAAAATTTGGGTACTCTAGGTTGCGAAAGGTGAAGTCCCGAAAGGGCGAGAAGTTTCGTTGTGGGACTGCGTAGACGACTTGTCAAAATTCGGCAGTTATGCGCTTAGGTACATCGAGGAGTTTGGGATCTCAGCACTTCGGGTGTCATGATACAAAAGAGATAGCACTTCATGGAGTGAAGTAGTGAAGTGTGAAGTGGAGCGTAAGGAACACGTGGTAGAATCGCAAGGTGGGCCCATGGAATAGACAGGAGGACATGTGTTGTTCATTGAAGGGAGTCAACACCCCATTGACTTTTCCTGTCTCGGGGGTTCATAAGATAAGGGGACGGAAGTCCAACCTTTCGACTTGCAAAGTGGTGAAAGGAAATAAGTGCTAGTGGGAAGCCTAGCCAGTGGTCACGCGTGGAGGGCGCTGACAGGAGGGAGCCACGTGTTGTTCATTTGAAGGGATTCAACACCCCGTTGACTTTTCATGTCTCGGGGGTTCATAAGATAAGGGGACGTAAGTCCATCCTTTCGACTTGCGAAGTGGCGAAAGGCAAGAAGCGCTAGTGGGAATCCTAGCCGACAGTTACGCGTGGAGGGCGCTGACAGTAGGGAGCTATACCCGTATCGACATTTCGGTTATCGTGAGCTTGAGAAGGAAGAGTCGAGAGTCTCGACTCACGAACTCGCGAGTGGCGAGTTGTGACAAGCGCCTCTCATTTTAGGCCTTGGTCATAGCTGGTGGTCACGTGGAGAAGGGGGAGCTTGCACCTAGTGTCGTTCACGCCAAGGAAGCTTCCGAAAGGACCTGTGGATCAAAAGAAAGAAGATTCAAGCAGAGAATTGAAAGAGCCGATCTAGCTCAAAGGGAAAAGAAGAACGATCCTATAAGTGGATCCTCGACCTGAGGGTTGAGTGGGTTTGCACCACTCTTCCATAAAAGTTTTGGTAGTGTTCCCATGGTAGAGAGTGTTCATATACTCATATGTTACTCTTTAATAAGATAATCCAATGAATACAATTGAAGTCTAGTTAGGGTGAGATAGTTACTTATAGGCTAATATATTTTTTCCTTTAAATCATGTTGAAATACTGGGTAAAGGCAACTTCTAGTCTTTGAAGCGGATTTTGGTTCTTTTGAGCAATCATAGGTAAGGATTGTGTCCCTCTTTGATTTTGTTTTTAAGCAACAAAACCAAAAGAAATTAAAATACTTCTTAGCAATGGAACCAAAAGAAATTAAAATACTTCTTAGCAACAGAACCAAAAGAAATTAAATTACTTCCCTTTAGTTGTCAACAGAACCAAAAGAAATTATTGCTTCACAAGGGTTTTCATTTGATATTGCGTTCGGCTTATTGGTTCCAGCTTAAGTGGTTGTTTGCATGGCTTCGTACTTCATATTAATTGACATAAGATTTTGAAGTATGCGTAGTATGCTTTGTCAATTAGGTAATATGTCTTGATAGTACTGTAGAAGGACAGACTTTTGGTACCGGACTGCTGGTACCGGACTAGAATAGGATTTCTGGTACCGAAGCATAACAAAATATTGTTGATGCCTACAAACTAATGTTTAGCAAGTCCGTGAAGGATCAAATAAATTATAAAAATTTACTTACAAAAAAAAAAAAAAATTGCGAAAGTAAAACAAAAGGGGGTAAGAATCTCTTGTTACCTTCAGCTTATTAACAAAATTCGATCCACACCTATGTACAAAAATTTCAAATAAACCAATCAATCAATGTGGATCAGTAGGAGGGTCTCCTTCCTTACTGATCATCTGCATATCTGAATTTTGTAGTATATGAGTCAGGAATTCTTCTTTTGACAGAGGTTTGTTGTAAACTCGCAACCAGTTACCATTCACAAGTAGTGGTGTTTGTTGTTCATCAATTGTATTTATCCTGATTGAACCATTATCATAGACAGTGTCAATTTCGTAAGGTCCCATCCAACGGGTGGTTAACTTACCTTTGAATTTCTTGAATCTGCTGTCATACAATAGGGCCCAATCTCCTTGTTGAAAGTTTTTCTTTTTGAGATACTTGTCATGCCATTTTGTTCTTTGTTCTTGAATGAGGGTAGTTCTTTGAAGTTATTCCTGCCTGGTTTCATCCAATTCATTAAGCTGCAAGAGTATTTGTTGTTGGGCTTCATCCAAGTTCATGCCAACTTGTACTGCAGTACTGAAGGTTTTGATCTGGAATTCTATGGGAAGAAGCACCTGCTTCCCATACACCAACTCATAGGGTGTATGTCATGTTGTCCAGGTGATTCTATAAGCCCATAAGGCTTCTAATAATCTGTCGGCCCAATCCTTATCGTGCAGTTGTACTGTTTTGGTAAGAATGGACTCAATAAATTTATTGGTAGATTCTACTTGTCCATTTTCCTGTGGATGGTAGGGTGTATATTTCGTCTGTTTGATTTGGTATTGTTCTGTAACATCTTTGACTAGATGAGAGGTAAATTGAGTTCCCCGATCAGTCACAATTTCTCGTAGTACACCAAATCTAGTAAAGATATCATTAAAAAGGAAATCTACCACTGATTGTTCACTTGCAGCTGGTAAAGCTTTTTCTTCAACCCATTTAGTCACATAGTCAGTGCATACAAGTATATACTTTTTCTTTTTAGATGAAGGGTTAATGGGTCATACAAAATCTAATGCCCATTTCTCGAATGGTTCAATAACTACTTGGGCTTGAAGTGGCATTTGGTATCGTGTAGTAGGCTTACCCATTCGTTGGCATTCATCACAATTGGGCACATAGGTTTTAGCATCTCTGAAAAATATGGGGCCAATAGTAACCAAATTGCATAACTTTGTAAGTGGCCCTCTTGTTTGCGAAGTGTCCTCCACAAGGAACATCATGGCAGGCTTGCAAAATATCATGAATTTCATCTTCCCTTACGCATCTCCTGATCACCAAATCTAGTCCTGTTTTGTAGAGGCAATCATCGTGCCACATGTAATTTGCACTTAGTTGAATTACTTTCTATTTTTCTCTAGGAGACAATTTCTGAGGCATCTTCCCTATCACAAGATAATTAGAGACATCTGCATACCACAGAGTGAATGTAGAAATAGAAAATAAATTTTCATCAGGAAAGTTATCTTCTACTGGTGCATTATCTCCCAGATGAATCATTCTAGATAAGAAATCAGCCACAAGATTATCTTTACCGGGTTTATCAATAATGTTGATATTAAACTCTTGTAATAATAAGAGCCATCATGTAACTCTAGGATTTGTTACAGGTTTGTTCATTAAAAATTTGATGGTTGAACAATCAGTGTGTACAAAATCTTGATATCCTGTAATATAGTGTCTAAATTTATTGATAGCATGGACTACAACTAGCAATTCTTTTTTTGTGACCGTATAATTAACTTTAGCTGGAGACAGATTCTTACTGACGAAGTAAATAGCATAGGGCATTTGGTTTTCTCTTTGTCCAAGGACTGCCTCAAGGGCTGTGTCTGAGGCATCGGTACAGATATGAAAAGGAAGGGATTAATTTGG
Organism: Picea engelmannii; assembly: GCA_009831015.1. Lineage (NCBI taxonomy): Eukaryota > Viridiplantae > Streptophyta > Pinopsida > Pinales > Pinaceae > Picea > Picea engelmannii. The sequence goes on from ML791869.1 coordinate 300,497, forward strand.
TCCTCTTAACACAGGGGTAGTTGATAATTTTTGTTTTATAATTTCGAAAGATATTTGGCATTCATCATCCCACTTAAATTCGGCTTCTTTGGATAATAATTTGAATAAAGGGGTAGCTAGACCTGTAAAATTTGGAATGAATCTTCTATAGTAGCCGGCATGTCCTAAAAATCTATGGAATTCCTTTTGTGAGGAAGGTATTCTGATTTGTGTGATGATATAAATCTTTTCTGGATCAACTCTCATTCTAGAACCGGAAATGTGATGTCCCAAAACAATACCTTCAGTGAGAATCACTTTTTATTTTTCATTACTTAAGGAAAGGTTTGTTTCCTTACACCTAATCAAGAATTTTTCTATACTGGTCAATGCTTCCTGGAAGTCTTGTCCATGGACTATAAATTCATCCATGTATACTTCCACACAATCATTGGTCAAGTCAGAGAAAATGGCTAGGATAGCTCATTGAAAAGTGGTTGGGGCATTGCAAAGTCCGAAAGGGAGCACCCTATAAGCATATGTGCCCCAAGGGAAAGTGAAAGTGGTCTTCTCCTGGTCTTCGGGTGCTATTTGTATCTGGTTGTAACCACTAAACCCATCCAAGAAAAAAAAATACTTCTTTCCGGACAGGGTATCCAGCACCTGATCGATAAATGGTAAGGGAAAATAATCCCTATGGGTGGCTTTGTTTAACTCCCAGAAGTCTACACATATCCTCCACTTACCATTTTTCTTGGGAACTATGACAAGTGGAGATACCCATTAACTATCTGAAATGGGGTATATGAGATTGGCTCGAAGGAGTTTTTGCAATTCCTCTTTAACAATATCTTTAATGGTTGGATTCATCCTTCGCTGAGGCTGTCTAACTGGTCTGATTTGATCATTAGTGTATATATGATCTGTGCACGTGTCAGGTTGAATGCCTTTCATGTCTGCATAATCCCATGCAAAGGCATCAAATTGTCTTTGGAGCATTTCAATCAGTTGTGTCTTTTGTTCTGGTTCTAAACTAGAGTTGATGTACAACGGTTTTCCTGGGCTAATCTCAACAAGTTCAGTAGTTTCTCCTTATCTGAGGAGTCTGGTGATAAATTATATAATTGAGTTATATCAGGGTGCGAATTTTCTTGAAATTTAGAAGTAAAAATATGTGACAATTCTGCAAAAGACCTTGGGTATTTATTGCAATTTCTGTCAGCCAAAAATAATCTTAAGACTTGTTCATCTGATTGTTCTTGTATTCCTCTTACTTGTTCAAGTGTTAACATAAGTCTGATGCAATCTTCCTCTCCATAAGGGTTTTCTAACCAAATAGGTATTTCCTGTGTTGATTGGGCAGGAGGGAAGAGGACAAGTTTTTGTCTATGTGTGCCATTGGATATAGTCATCTCACCAGACCGATAGTTGATAAAGGCATCTGCTATGTCCAGCCAAGGGTGGCTAAGAACCACAGGGTGTCCTGGTTTGGAGGATGATTTAGAATAGATGACTAAAAAGTCTACTGGATATTCCCAAGAAGCTAGAGTGACCGTGACATCATCTAGACTTCTTCCAGGGCTAATGACTGACTTATCTGCCAACTAGATCATGGTTTGGGTTGGTCTTAACTGGTTGATTTGGAGATTTTGCATAGTGTCAAAAGGCATTAGATTAATATTTGCGCCCAAATCAATGAGTGTGTTTGGTAGAGAAATGCCATTAATTTCGACAGTGACTACTGGATTTCCAGGGTCATTATATTTGTATGGCATTTCAGAAATAAATTTAGATAATTGTCCCACTACATGAACAAGGGGAGGTTCCTTCTTCTTCCTTCCTAGTTTCTTAATGAAAAAATCCCTTATGATTTTGGCGTATATAGGGATATCCTTAATGTCTTGCAGCAGAGGTATTTTTATGCACACGCTTCGTAATTCATCTTCTATATCTCTATGCAAGGGTGGGTCAGGTTTATTCACTAATAGTCTTTCGGGGTAAGGTGGGAGATTAATTTGTTGGGGTACTCATACAGACTAAGAAGTGATTGGAATAGGAGGAGAGGCCTCTTCTTCTGCAGGGGTGGTTTGAGTGTTTTCTTCCTCAGAATGATTATCATTTTATTCCTGAATTATTACTGTAGGATCTGATTGGTTTATAACTTTCCCCGATCGTAGTTGAATTTTACAGGTGGGGAAGGCTTGAACTTTTGTATTATGCACAGGGTGGGTGGCTTGATTATTGGGGTTAGGGATTGGCTGGGCAGGGATTGTTGTTGGTCTTGGAGGATTGTGGGCAGCTTGGTTTTGTGGTTGTTGATTGGCATTTATAGATACTTGTTGCTGCTTATTAGGGTTCAAGGGGGTTGTAAATTGTTGTTGTATAGGAGGTGGGAGTAAGGATTGCATTTGTGGTGGGCTGAATTGGGAAATGTTTGCAGGGTACTGTGGATATGTAGGGTAAGAGGGATTTCCATACATAAGTCCCCTCCAACCTTGTTTCCAAGTTTGAGTTTGTTGAGGTGTCCATTGTGGATAGGTCATTAGGGAAGGACCCCATTGTTGTTGTTGATATTTTGTATTAGGATCATAAAATGTATTGGGATTTTGGGCTCTCCAAGGTCTTATAGAAGGGTATGGTTGTTCTTGTGAGACTCCTCCTCCCCTATACATGGCTTGTATCTCAAGAAAGGTTGGACACTCAGATGTGGGGTGTTCTAGTGTACACAAACCACATATTTATATGACATTTAATGGGCATTATTTCTCATTGTTGTGCTTCTTTCGGCATCTATGAAAACATATTGCTAAAGCATCTTCTTCTTATTTCTTTTTCAGTTTTAGAGTATCTAATTGGTTTCTTATTGTGCTCAAGATGTCTGTTTTAAATTTCTCCAATAAGTTTCCTAACTCAGTTGTGGTGACAGTCTCTTTGTTTTGTATTTCTGCTAAAAGGATCTCTTGGTCCTTTGCCTATTTTAGCTTGTCCTCTTGAGTATCTCCTACTGTAATCTGTAATTTCTGAAAAAGGTTTTTGGTGTACATCTCCTGAACTCAACAAGTTTAAAACTTCTATGCAATCATCTCTGAGACCTTTCAAGAATACAGTTCTTACTATAGTTGGGACTGTGGTGAATAGTTTTGACTTTTGATAGTTGTATAAGAACCTTTCTAAGTAGTCTTCAAGGATTTCATCTTCTGTTTGTTGCATTTTAAAAATTTCGTTTTTAACATTATCCTTACAATAGTCTTGGTATTTTCGTAAAAATGTGTCTTTCATTTGATCCCAAGAAAGGATTGTATTTTCTCCTAAGCTCATGAACCATCTTAAGGATGAATCTTTCATTGTAGAAGGAAAAAGCTTAAGTTTTGGGGCATCGTCTGAGTAGTTATAGCTTCTACATAATATGTCCAACTCGAATAAAAATAAATCTGGGTCTTCAGTTGAAATACCTCTGAAAGTGGGTAACGATGATTGTGGGATATTCTTCATGCTAATGTTTCTGGAAATATCCAAGATTGGAAACCCAAAAGTCTCAGTCTCTATGGTTTCATTTCCTTCTTCTTCTGCCATTCTATTGATGGATGGTTCAGAAACTGGATTTTTTGTGTCTCCTAAATGTTCAGCAGACTCACGTTCTGCCTGTCCCAATACTGATTCTTTCGTTTTAGGTTCTCCTTTTGGAGCCTTGCTGGTGTTGGGTATGTGTTATATTCTTTGCACGAGTAGTAGTGTCTGAGCGTTTTCACCAGGCACGCAGGGGGGTTAGAGGGGGGGCTGCTAGGCCCCCCCTCGAGGGGTGTAGGGGGGTGGATGCCCCCATGCGGGGGTTCAGGGGCAACGCCCCCGAAATTGTTTTTTTTCGGGATGACATATTTAGGTGGTTTTTTTGGCACATGGTTTTTTGTCGATGGTTTTCTATTTTTGGTTAAGGAATTAGGGTTTTGGACTAATCCAGGTCATTGGGTTAGGGTTTTGGATGCCGTTGGCTCCTATATGTATATTGTATTGTAAACAATGTAACACAATGTATGAATATAATATATGTTGGTTTTCTCGGTTTGGGTT
>ML791869.1:311568-325101 GCA_009831015.1 Picea engelmannii
TAGCACCCACTAGAAGGAAGCACCAACTCCCTGGTTTCTCTAGCACCCACTAGAAGGAAGCACCAACTCCCTGGTTTCTCTAGCACCCACTAGAAGGAAGCACCAACTCCCTGGTTTCTCTAGCACCCACTAGAAGGAAGAAAAAACTCTCTAAGTGTTCTAGCACCAACTGGATGGAAGCACCAACTTCCAGTCACACAGGCACCAACCTGTAAAATAGAGAACAACAGTTCTCCCTTGCACCACCCTGCCACCCTAGTTTTTCTGGCTAAAACCAAATGGAAGCTACAACTCCCTGTGTTCAAGCACCCACTTGAACCTCTAAGGACAACAGTCCTCCCTAGCACCTCCCTACCACCCTGAGATATAAAGTTTGCTATCTGTAAATTTATCACAGTGATACAATATTTATCAATGGCTTACCAGTCCCATCACTGTTCTGCTACACTGCTTTTCTCTACCTGCATCAATGTCTTCCTGCACACTTTCCTTACACTTTATGTTCTTCTGCCTTTTATGCTCTGTGCGCCATGTCCCTTTTATGCACCATTCCTCTTCTATGCATTTCAGCTGCTTCACTCTACCTCCTTCTACACACCTGAATCACTCTCAACAGCTGCCCTCATCTCTTCTTTGTTTTACATTCTCCTAGTCTTTGTGCATTTTGTGCATGCTATATGCGCAATGCTTATGCATGCTCTCACCCCCGCCATTGTTCTCCACATCAGGATATACACTGCCACTCCACATTTCCACCACTTCACTCCCTCGAGAATCAACACACTCTCTTTGTTCTGTATTTTCACCTCGTGTTGAGTCCTCTTCCTGATCATCATGGCAATTCCTTATCTTTTCTGACAGTTATAACCATGCATTCATCATCATTGGGTGTTATGATGAGATTCCTTAGCCTGTCTAGTAGTCAAGACTCTTCTTTTTCTCTATCATAGTCGAGGTCATCCTCTCTATTGCAGTTATAGGCTTCAACCCTCTTCCATCTGTCAATCGCCTCTATGAACAGTCTTCATTCCACTGGCAGATGCCTTGAGACTCTTCAGCTCCTCTGGCAATCACACTGAGGCCTCTTTGATTTTTTTGTGCAGAAACAATCAAGGGTTTCTAGAAGTTACACAGTGAACCTCTTGAGCCTTATGCCTTTGGCACCTTTCACCTTTCCTTTCACATGTGGCCTCAAGCGGTGACCACACGCCTGTTCAGAAGGCACTTTCACGATTCACATTTCGACAATTCCTGTTGTGAGGCATCTCGACTCTCCAAGTCATGATCTCTGAAATGGAGATTAGATTCGTGCTAGCTCCTCCCTTGAGCCTTCATCAATGTGACCATAGGTTATGACCAAGGACCAATTTTGAACACGCATTTTGCATTTTGCGTTTCGAGGATTCTGTGATGAGTCGTCTCGACTCTCCATGTCTTAAACTCTGAAATGGATCTTGTCTCTTTGATCTCTTCTCTACAGCTCTTCGACGATGTGACCACCGGAGGTGACCAAGCGCTTATCCATAAAGAACTTTCACAATTTCGCATTTTGGAATTCCTATGATGAAGGGTCTCGACACTCCAAGTCGCAATCACCGAAATGGAGCTTGGTTGCACTAGCTTCTTCCTCCATCTTCCACAGATGTGACCACTGGCTGTGACCACATCCTTATTCGAAAACGCATTTCAGCATTTTGGAATTTATGTGATGAAGTGTTTCGACACTCCAAGTCATGAACCCCAAAATGATATGAAGGTATTTCGTCATTTCACATTTCATCATTTCATCATTTTTGTGATGAAGTGTTTCGACACTCCAAGTCACGAACCCTGAAATGATCTGAAGGTATTTCGTTGTTTCGCATTTCGGAATTTCGGCATTTCTGTGATGAAGTGTTTCGACACTCCAAGTCACGAACCCCAAAATGATCTAAAGGTATTTCGGCGTTTCTCATTTCGCAACTTCAGGACTCCTGGGATGAAGAGTCTCGACTCTTGACTCCTCCAACTCCCGGTATCCGAAACTCTGAAATGGAGTCAGATCAACGGTCCACAATCTTGATGATTCGACGGTCCAAATCTTTTCATGATTTCACATATCGCGAGTTCCTACCGTGAGTTACTTCCTTGACTCCTCCAACTCTCGGTATCTGAAACTCCAAAACGTCATGGTTTCTCATTTCACGATTTCATCATTCTTGTCGTGAGTTTCCTTGACACCTCCAACTCCTAGTATCCGAAACTCTAAAATGGAGTCAGATCAACGGTCCATGATCTCCCTTTGATCAACGACTCAGATTAAATCGTGGTTTCGCATTTCGCGATTTCGAGAGGTTAGGGCACCTCCTTCCTTTGACTTTCCAGTCAGTGAAATGTTGATCTGTGACCACGTGTCATATCCAAAGATGGATGGTCCTCCTACTTTCGGGATTTTCTAAGCCCGCTTCTCCTAGCACTTTAAAGAACATGTAGGTTCTCCTGGATCCAACGATGGTCGGACCCTACGCTCGAATATAACGTTCAATATATGTTTCTCTTCATTGTTACGCTTATGATCTTTCCATGCCATCATTGTTGTTGATCTTCCTTGCCTGCCTGTTTTCCATTGTTGTCTCCCAACTGTAAACTTGCCAACGTCACTACTATTCTTTCTTGTAACCATACCTTCGTCATTGTTGTTCTTGCCATCAATAACTGTAAGCATGCTATCATTGTTGTTGTTCTTTCCTATAGACATGTCATCGTTGTTGTTGTTCTTGCCATCAATGACAAGCATGATCTTCTTGTAAACATGCCAACACCTCACGGTTAGAGAGTTATGGCCATGTGAAGTTGGAGAAACCTCATAAGTCATCTAGAAGCCCCAAAAGGTCAAAGTAGTCAAAGTGGTTGCAAAGAAGAAATTATTTAAATAATAAAGTGAAGTGATGAGTGTACTATAAGTTAAAGTGGATACAAAAGAAATTGTTTAAATAATAAAGTTAATGGAGAAATTACTAAGTGGACAAGTAGTTAGAAGTGGGTTAGCCCTAAAATAAGGAAAGTGTTTATGTTCTAATACTTTTGCGACCATTTTTTTGATGAGATGGTTCTTCCGGATTCATCGCTTGGTTCGAAACGTCGAAGATGGAAAAACTAATGCGATGAATCCGGAAGAACTATCTCATCATAAGGAAAGTGGTTTAAGATGGTTAGAAGGTAACCCCTTGAGGAAGCTACATAAAAGTATAAATAACAGGCAAGGATCTCTCATTTTAATTAAACTTGAGCACATTGAATATATATAAGTGAATGAGGCAACCAAAGGATATCTAAGGTTAATTTCATAGGGAAAGTGAAGTAAAGAAGGCCGAAATTCAAGGGAGGATAAATTATTTTGATGATGCTTTTTAAGGTATGTTATTTACAAGTCATCTCACCATTTTTGCAATAAATTATACAAAAGAAATTGTTTAAATAATACATTTAATGGAGAAATTACTAAGTGGACAAGTAGTTAGAAGTGGGTTAGCCCTAAAATAAGGAAACTGGTTTAACATGGTTAGAAGGTAACCCCTTGAGGAAGCTACATAAAAGTATAAATAACAGGCAAGGGTCTCTCATTTTAATTAAACTTGAGCACATTGAATATATATAAGTGAATGAGGTAACCAAAGTATATCTAAGGTGAATTTCAGAGGGAAGGTGAAGTAAAGAACGTCGAAATTCAAGGGAGGATAAATTCTTTTGATGATGCTTTTTAAGGTATGTTATTTACAGGTCATCTCACTATTTTCACAATAACTTGTTTTATAGAATTATTCAGACCAAAAAATCTAGAGGCCAATGAGGACACATATCCAAGTATTTGTGATAAACATTTCAGGTTGTGGTTCATTGCATTTTTTGAGTTACACTCTGTGGAAAATAGGGTTTGTGGCTAGTCCTAAAACTAGTCTAAAATAGGTGTTTTGGGTTTTAAAAGTCATAACTTCTTCATAACAGATCCAAATTTTGTAAGACCAAATGTATTGGTTAGAGTAAAGTATGTAGTATTTTGTGTACCATTTTCATATCCATACAACAAACATTCTGTGTGGGGCACTCTCTACAAGTTTTCTCTCTAGAATAATCCAGAATTCAACAAGGTATGCCATTTTTTCTATAACTCCATTTCTGAGAGGTTCCAAGTAGTGAAACCTAGAGGAATTGCATAAAATACACTAAAGAAAATTGTGTATTATTTTCAGATCTTTATTCATTACAGGTACATATTTATTATTATTGCAAGTTAAGGTTGTTGACTAATCCAAAACTAGTCATGTGAGACTAAAGTAAAATTTGATGAAAATGCTAGTCTCTTGTTGAGGAAGGTTTGCACGTATGTGATCATATACACTAGGTCTATTACAAAGTTAAAAATCAGATTTGGATGATGAAATTGATGAGGGATTTTTGGTTGAGGTACATGTTGGGTACATGGTTGAGACAAGTAGCTGATGAGTTGGCACATACATGAGGTGTATAGTTGATGATGTTGGTACATCTCAATGAGTCATAGTTTATGTGTATTTGATGCATGAATTGTACATATTTGGTGCATGGTTGATTCACTCATGTTGCATGGTTGATGCACTTTTTTATGGTACAGGTTGATTACATGTTGTTTATGGTACAAGTTGATTACAAGTTGCTTGGTGCAGGTTGATTGGTACAATTTTACAATAGTATATCTCACTGTGATAGTGTGACATTGGTTCCATCATTCTACTTCTACGACAGGCTGGTTGGACGAGGCAAGGATAGGTGGTTGTAGCCACCTTCTGGTTGTATTCTAAGAACATAGGGGGTTGTAGCCACATTCTGGTTGTATTCGTAGAACATAGGGCGTTGTATCCTCCTTTTGGTTGTAGCCAAAGAATTGGGGAGTTGGATATTCCCTCAAGTTGTAGCCTGAGAAACTAGGGGGTTGGAGCCTCCTTCCAGTTGCAGCTGGAAAAAAAAAGGAAGTTGGTTCTTCCAATGAATGTAATTATTAAATACATATAAGAAAAATCATTATGTGGTTTTATCCCACTTTGGGTTTCCACGTAAAAACATTGGTGTGTTGTGTATGTGTATGTTCGCTCATTTGTTCATTGTTCATTTACTCTGCAACTATTGGATGATAATGCTACATTGATATAACACTTGCATTTTATGGTAAAAAAGGATTAAATTGCTCTATTATTGATTCACCCCTCCTCTCACTAATCCAACAGATGCCACGTGACAGTAAGAGAGATGTTGTCTATGTAAACCCAATAACTTTGGGAGGTCATAACTTTCATTCCAAAGCTCGGTTCTGAGTGAAATTACCAACCTTGGGAAGATCTTGACGAGCAAAAGAGGATGGAGCTATGATAGAGAATATTTAAGGTTGTTAAGAGAAGAAAAAATGTAATACCCCATCCCTTAAAAATGTACCTAGGGGGTCGGGTTTGTTACAACAAGCTTGGTCAAGAGAAAACTCAAGTATATGAATCCTTTATTTAACAAGAGAATCTACTAATTGATTTCTCTCTTTTATTATAAAAATCTATCCTAAATTCTTGAAAAGTAGATGGCTCCAAGTAAAATACCTTTAGTTGTAGGTTTGTCCATTAAACCTTTATCAGACTTAGAAAATCTTATTAACCTTAACGAAGATACTTTTTATATTCATTTCTCAATAGGATTATTAGGGAAAATGTGTGAGACTAGTAGAGACATTTTCCATGCTAGTTCTGAATAATTTTTGTCTTGGTTGTTTCAGTTATCCCAAGTTGTGGTTCCTTCCACTTTTCATTCTCTTGAAAACTCTTTTATGTTACAACAGAGTCAATAGTGACAATTATCCTCTTTCCTTTGGGAGAATTCCCTCTTAATGAGGAAGAATTGGCCACCAAAGTGAATATATGGTCTTCCCATTACAAGCAAGATATCATTTGATATTATCTACATGATTGTGTTTCAATGCCTAAATTAAATTCCCCACTACAAGCCTCATCATTTCCAAAGTTTCCACGTGAAATTATATCAATGTTCTCTTCAATTTTTAGATATGATGATGATTTGTTGGTTGATAAGGTTGTATTTGGTATAATGAATGAGATTTATTCTCCTCTGGTTTACCCTTAGTCAAGTACCAATATGAAAAAAAATATGGCTAAATAAATCCATGAGAAATTGTGTGGTTATCATGATCTTAAGATATTCAGGTGTCAATCATAATAAGTTTATTTATTATATTTCTAGTGTGAGCAGTGTAAATATCTAAACCTAAAGAATCTTGAAAATGATGGAAATCCTCTTCCAATGGGTGAATGGAATTTAGTAGTAATGCAGACCGAGATGAAATAAGGCTTTAGGTATTTTCCAAATAAATTTATTTTCAAGTCTCATATGATCTTTTATGGTAAGTCGTCTTCTAGGATGCCTTCCAAGTCTAGAAAAATACTTCAATTGAGTCCAAAAATCAAGGTAGGAGACTGGTATATCTACTAGGATTTTACCATCTTCAAAATCTATGGATGTGAAATTCAACCTTACCTTTTGCCAATTTTTATTCCTCCAAGTATTTTGTCTTTAGGATATATCATGCAGAGATTGTCTTTTGATTATACTCATTTTTCTTCCAAGAATCAAAAGTCATATTTTACCTTACCTACCCAAGTTTTTTCATTTATTGTTAAAATTAAATATACACTTAAGGTTGTAAATAGAATGATGAATTTCATTGGTTTCAAGATGGGAGAAACTTGAAATTATGATATTTACCATGTTACATCAAAGAAGAAAAACACTTTAAATTCTTCAGATTATATTCACCACAATAATACATATTAGCTAAAAACGATACATGGGAAGAGGTCCAATATTTGATGCAGATGCAAGTGGCACAATGCATATCTAGGAGTGGTGCTTTAAAGGAGCCTTTTTTTGAGTTTTCATTTTGTTTTCTTTATTCATCATTGATTATTTCCCAAGAAATGTATACTTTCATGGGTTTCATGCAGCTTTACCCTCATTTGTTAATGCTTGGAGTGAAATAGATGTCTTCCTTTATATAAGTTAATTAGAATCATTTAATGTTTGACATAATATGATAAATATGGTCTTATGGAACTAAAATGGTTGTGTAGGTTGAGTATTGATAAATATTTGGGGTTTTGGGTTCTTTTGGATTTCAAAGTAACCTTTGATTGAATATAAAATGCTCCACCTTTCAAATTACATTCTATTGGAAAGGGATACTCCTTTGGCTATTGAATTGTTTCAGATTAGCCTAAAGTGGAGAAGTTTGAATAAAATTTCCATAGGATGCCTTGGCATTGTTCCCTATCCAAGAACAACCTGAAAAACAACATTCACTTTGGCACCATTGTCTTCAAGTTAGAGGAAGAAAGAAGACACACTAGGTCTTGGTATCTGTCATTTGGTGCAAGGGGGTGATTGTAGTCAATCATATGCACCTTCAACCACTTCTGGAAAATTTAGGAGGAATTCCACATGGGTTGATGAGGTAGATTGACTTCTTTTTTGCAGAAAGCTCCAAAATATAGAATATTGTAGATGGATTAATGGAGACAAACTACTATACAATTGGTTTTCAAGATAGTTCTGTTAAAATCCAACACATGGTATGTGTCAATGGTTTGGAGTTACTTCAAACCTGATGGAAAAACGAAAGGCTTATGTACTAGCATTATGGAAGATGATTTGATGATGGGACAACATAAGATCTTATTGTCTGGTAAGGTAAGCAAAGAATGAATTTTCATGGGAAGAGTATGTTGGGAAACATCCTATTGATACCCTTGTCACCACCTTAACTGAGAACTATCCCAGGTCTATTGCACAATAACACTAGTGTAAGGTTGGTTCCAACAATGATTATGAAAGATATTGGTTATTCCAACATCAAGGGAACCCAAAAACATATTCCAGTGGTTGTAAATCCATGAAACCAGAGAGAGAGAGATGGTCATTAAGTGTCAAAACATTTCAGAAACATTCCCTCAGACCTGGTTACAATAATAAGTGTTGGTCCTGGGAAATTCTAAGTGAAGTGTTGCAGACTAGGTTCGAAAATTGCAGGAGAAAGGAACCCCAATAGAAACCCTGGTAAATATTTGGATGAATATAATGACCACATCAGGACATACTATTTGTTGTGGCATATGTTTGGTGGAGTTATGTGCAACCTTTAATCTAGAATATTATACATACCTATTATGTGAAAAACACAAAACAATGAGCCTATTTTCCCAATGGACTAAGGAAAATATAGAGTGATATGTTAAAGAAGCTAGAATTTTCAATGGAATTTAATATGTATATATACATGTATGAGAAATAGAGATAAAACATTCTTGAGTCGACCAATGAAACAATTAGGTTAGGGTCGACTTGAATGTATGATAAAAATAATGTAAATTGAAGAGATAACCCGAGTTTTGGGATTGAGATGACCTATATAGGTGTTTTCTTAATCAAATTCTGAGAGTTGACATCTATTTACAATTGATGTGGGTGTTGGAAAATCTAGAGCCTACCCTTGGGTGTTGTTTTTTGATGGATTTTTTTTTAGGAATCCTCTGTGCAATGCACAATGTTGAAGGTTGAGTGCCCTTTCCATGATGAGGGATTGTTTGGGTTTTGGAGACCTAAAAAGGGTTTGTTGAGTGATCAAAAGGTAGTCCCTTGAAGGGAAATTCATACCCCTTGGGAGTTTGTGTACCCACATTTGAGGATCATATTCGTTGATCGTATGGAGAAAAGAAGCATTGGAGGTATTTGGGTGCAATGTGTCCACTTTGAAATCCCATTGGCCCACATTGGAATAATTAGAGGAAATCATGGCATATATTTGAGAGGTATTCATTGAATAATAGAGCACTTGAGGGGCCTTTGGAGCCTAGAGGTTTCACCAGCACCCACACTTTGTGGAAGATGGCCCCCTTTTGAGGGCTTTGACCCCTTAAATTTTTTACATGTGGCTTAAAGAGGCCCAAAATTTTGTATTGTTGATTAAAAAATTAATGAAGATGGTTTTCACCCCTCCATAGGCTAAATTAGTGGAAAATCCAGAGGGGGGTAGGGTATGTATACCTCTGTAGACTTTACCAGTCAAATTGTTGGGCGGAAGGGGTCCCTTGTGCCACAAACAAGGGGGTCTCATACACCAATTTGGTCTCTGGCCGTGACTTTAAAATTAGATTGTTATTATTATAATTTGAGGAAGTTGAGCCTTTCCTCTATAAATAGAGAGGCACTTCACTCATTTTTCATCATCACTTCTTCAGGGATTTTTTTCCCTTTGGTGGTCTGAAATTTCTGAAATGTTCTTGGAACATTTGTCTTGGATTGGTGTTTCGGTGTAGAGTAATAAGGAAATATGATTCTAAGTTGTTTTCTCTCATGCAATACTCTTTTAAGGTGTTTTAAATGGGATGTTGATGGATGATTTTGGAATTCTAGGGTTTCCTCTTGCATTTTCTGGGTACATTTCTGCAATTTTAAGTGTTTTTAATGGCATCTTTCCATTTGCTTATTTGAACTCAGAATTTTTTCAAACCCTTAGAGGAGTAAGAGTGATTACATCCTCCTCCATGTTGTCCTTCTCATATTGTTGGAATACTTAAGGCATGCCTCAAGAACTAGGAGGGTCTACACGAGGTCTTGACTTGGCTAGGATTTTGTTCCAGGAAGTAAGAGGGTTTACACCCCTACAGATTTTAAACCATAGTTTCATCAATTCAAACTTCTGCATAGCTCATTTTCCCAGGTGTTTCCTTGATTAGGGTCTTGTTCTAAGGAGTAAGAGGGTTTCCACCCCTCGAAATTTTAAACCCTAGTCTCATCACTCTTAGCTCCTTTTATGACTCCATTCTTGTTAAGTACCTGAATAGATCTGCAAATATACTTCATAAATAACCCTTAATATTAAAAAGAATAAATCAAATCATTCACTGAATAATCAACACAAGAAAAAGAGAAACCCTTGAGGTAGGGTAACACCATATATTATTCCTTATGGAACAAATTCACTACTCAAGCAATCATTTCTTGTACAATAACAATATTATTCACCATGTTTCAATACATTGTTTACACTTCTTTATATAGCACTCTCTATATCCTAGGAACCTTCGAGAGAGTCTTCTCACATTTATTATATCTAACTACCATAACGGGTCTTATTTAATAATATAGCAGACCTAGTCCACCTTACATTGAATATACATAACCACATTCCCATTGGGTACCTCCATAGGTACCCCATATTATCTCCCTAGGTATACTACATTCCAACCCCTTCACATGTTTCATCCTCAAAATACGAGAAGAAACCACACAATATGATCGGATAATAAATGTAGCCAACTAGTACCAAGTACGACCATCCATCCATCCTAATTGAAGACAAACATGATGTCCAATTGTTGCCTTGCCACCCTGATCTTAATCTGCATATTGCCAGTGTTCCATGGAATTGGTTCTCTAGCCCGATGTCTTTCTATAGTGTTGGTAGCACTCCATGCACCTCTTGATCGGTTTCCTTTCTGGTTTCCTGTTGATGTATAAATGTGTTGATGCTCATGCCCGTACCTTGATGACTGTTATTTCTCTATATCATGTGGATGGTGATATAAAACAATTGTAGGAATTTGTTCTTTCTTCTTCAAATCTACAACAGATTGTGCATTTGAGTCAATGACCTCCTTAGCTTCCTTATTGTGTCCTTCCTTTGGTTTTGTTTCATCTCCTTCTATATATTGTGCCTCTGATTCAACTTCGGACACGACAATAACTTCGTTGTTGGCCTCAGTGGGCCCATCGTTCTTACTAAGAGACACATCCTACAATGTGATTTTCTTTTTCTTGTACCACAACTCTAAAAACTTATTTTTTACATTAATATTAATGGTACCCACTGATTCTATCCAAGTATTTCCCAAAACAATATCCACATCATCCATATCCATAACATAAAAATATGAATGCAACACATATTTATCCATGGTAATCTTCAAATCTTTAAAGACTGAAATATTTTTACCCTCAACCTTTGTGTGTTGAAAATTCTTTGCAAGAACTTTCATTCTATTAACTAACTAAACATTAATAAAATTATGCATGCAACTAAGGTTAATAGAAACAATGATATTTTATTTATGAATGCATCCATGAACCTGTAATATAGAGTTGTCACATGAAAATAAACCCTTGGTGCTCTTTGTATCCTGTTTTTCAACATGAGACCACCTATAAAAAAATACTTTTTCAAATTCTTCATCAGAAATCCCCCTCATCTTGACCTGGTCTAATGATTGTCACCATGTGCCAGCATCTTCTCCAAGATAAAAGAATAAAGAAAATATCCACTTCTCTTTCCATTCTGACTTATGTGCCTTTAGGAATTCTTCAATACTAGGACCAAAATATTTTCCAGTAAAAAATAGCTTGTTGTCCATAACCCAAAAATAAAACTAGGGTTTTTAAAAAAATAACTTATGGTGCAAATCACACAACGCTTTCCGAAAAAAACATTGAAAATTTGTCGAATTTAAAATGATTATAACTTCACTTCACGGACTCCATTTCAAACGATTTTTTAAAAAAATTGGGTAGTTTTCTAAGAGGAATTCAAATATCCAATTGTTTTCTACAAATTATTAGAAAAAGTTTCTAAACTGAGTCTGAAGTGCACCGCCCATTTTTTCCTTTTAAAAAATCTGCAAAATGAACCAAAAATGTCTTCCCTTCTTTGTCCAAGGAAAGTGTTATGATACCAATTGTTAAGTACCTAAATAGATCTGTCAATATATCTCAAAACAAACCCATAATATCAACAAGAATAAACTAAACCATTCACCAAATATCGAACAAAAAAATGTAGACAAAACCCTTGAGGTAGGCAAACACCATATATTATTATTTATGGAAGGAATGCACTCCTCAAGCAATCATTGCTTGTACAATAACAATATTCTTCACCATGCTTCAACACAGTGTTTACACTTGTTTATATAGCACTCTCTATCTACTAGGAACATTCTAGAGAGTCTTCTCACATTTATTATATCCAACTACCATAATGGGTCTTATTTAATAATATAGTGGACCTAGTCCACCTTACATTGAATATACATAACGACATTCACATTGTGTACCTCCCTAGGTACCCCATATTACCTCTCTAATTGTATTGAAATTGCCCAATGAAAAGACATTAGTTCTGGATCTCCTAAACTACTTGTGGGAACTTTATTTTCCTCTTACTCTCAACCTACAACAATTGTGACCTACATCTAGTTACCTTGAAGTAAAAGAGAGATCGGTGAGGTGACATTGTCCCTTCTCTCTTGGTTTCACAATATTTTCACTTGAGCATTAGGACTTTGGCTCTACAAGTTTGAGTTGTGCAATAACAGGGCTAGTCCTAGTTTTGAAGAAACACCAATTTATTCTAATCCAAAAAAGTTAGTTACATAAGGAAATATACGACATAAAGTGGGTTCTTCATCTTTAGGTATTCCTATTATCAAAGAAATTTATATTCCTAAATATGAATATTTTGAATATTTACCTAAATTTAAAACTCCTCAAAAAACTCCTTTAGGTTCTCCTTTGAATGAAAATGAACCATTAGTTGATTTGTCAAGATCAAGTATTTTATTGTCTACTAGTCGAGAATAGTGTTCTATCATTCAAACTTATTCCATGGATCAATATCAAATCACCCTACATATGACCAAAAGATCTACAACTATGTTTAAACAATGAATAAATACACGTATCATTTGTGTTCGACAACATAGGTATTCCAACAGAGGACGAACATCTTCAGTAACCACTCACATAACCAAATCAAAGATCAACACACCGATGTTTTCACGTGGTAAAACCCCTACGGGGAAACATCCACGGCCCCAGCCAACGCGACCACTTGGAGCATTTTATTAATGCAAAGAAAAAGATTACAGAGAGATTTTACAAGAGAGTTTCTCACAATCGATCATCGGCAAATGACCCTCCATGCTCTTTAAATAGAGATCATGGACCAATCGGGTGTTAAGCCATGGATCAATGGTTGTTAATATCGAGGAGAGTATGAACCGTCGGATCACTCTGTGTCGGGAACATATCGTGACCGTCGGATTGCCTAACTACAAATGCATACTAATGCATACTAAAGAAACACACTTTTACCTAATGACATATTAGACCAAGTAGATCTTAACTAACTCCTAAGTATCTAACTATCCTAACATCCCCCCTTAAGAACAACTTGGGATAGGATTGAAGAATTTACAATAATGACACAATAGGAGAAGGAAGGAGGCATTAGAGCCTATCCCCCCTTAATGGCAGCTTCCTAAACTAATAACATAGATCGAAGTTTGGAAAACTTCGCTTCTGTAAGAGACTTTGTGAAAATGTCTGCAACTTGATCTTCTATAGGGAAAAAGAGCACTTCAATAACTTGATCATGAATAAGCTTTCTGATGAAGTGCATGTGTAGCTCGA
>ML791869.1:329214-345948 GCA_009831015.1 Picea engelmannii
GCATGAACTTTTTCAAAAAAAAGTAACAAAAGAGAGACTTGAACTCAAGACCTCTTACTTAATAAGGCAAGTTTTAACCAACTGGTCTAGCAAAACATATTGTAATGTTCAGAAGGAGGATTGGGGGTGTTGTTGTTGTTGTTATGGAAGACGGCCTTGGAGAGCATGCTCCAAAAAAACTATTTTCACACTAGAAAAAAACTTCGCTTCTCGATGACAACAAGGGTTAGATCTCGGTTAGCTTACCCGGAAGATGCACCTTTTCCTATTTGTTTCTGATTTGCCGAGATCGCACAAGGCGTGGGGAAAAGAGAATACGCAGATCTAAAAGAGTAGCAGCCCGGAAAAAAAAAATACAAACCGAAATAAAATCAAAACTTTGCAAAAAATTTAAAAAATGCGTATTCAGACTTTATACCTCCGGATTCTGATTGTAATGGCAGTATCTTGGGCAAAAGGAAACCTTTTCGAGTGAAACGAAAAGTGTTCCTAAATGAAAAGCGTGCTCCGGACGTAATGGAACAGTCCTTTCAGCCCAAAAATGTACAGAAATGCCAGAAAATGGAGATGAGGCAACTCGGCTTCACGATCTCGATCTACAACAGGAGTGGGTCTTCAAACAGGATCTGATACCATGTTCGAAAACACAGGTAATCCAACAGAGGACGAACACCTTCAGTAACCACTCACATAACCAGATCAAAGATCAACACACCGATGTTTTCACGTGGTAAAACCCCTACAGGGAAACATCCACGGCCCCAGCCAACGCGGCCACTTGGAGCAGTTTATTAATGCAAAGAAAAAGATTACAGAGATATTTTACAAGAGATTTTCTCACAATCGATCATCGACAAATGACCCTCCATGCTCTTTAAATAGAGATCATGGACCAATCGGGTGTCAAGCCACGAATCAATGGCTGTTAAGATCGAGGAGAGTATGAACCGTCGGATCACTCTATGTCGGGAACATATCATGACCGTCGGATTGCCTAACTACAAATGCATACTAATGCATATTAAAGAAACACACTTTTACCTAACAACATATTAGACCAAGTAGATCTTAACTAACTCCTAAGTGTCTAAATATCCTAACAATTTGTTGGGTAAAGAGAGCATCCTCCATATCAATTACCAACCTCTATAATACTTGTGGTCCCAAAGTAAGCTCCAAAAAGTAAGACTCAATAAATGGATGGGATTTCTACAACAATTTCATATAGTAATAAAAAAAATACAAGAATTTTACAACCAACAAGTTGGTTGATTTTCTATCTAGACTACCAAAACTAAAAATCGCAATTCTAGGAACCATTATGTGCATGGAGCCATTCACCCATGAAACATACAAAAAGGAGAGTAAGTTCCAACAAGCAATACATTATAAATGGATGGAGTTCTCTATACAATTTCATCTAGTAATAAAATAGGAAAAGGACGCAAGCAACAAGTTTGTTGATTATCTATCCACGCCATTATTGCTAAAAATCATAGTTATAGGAACCATCCTACACATAGATCCATTCACCCATGAAGTGTATAAAGAGGAGTATGCCAAAGATGAAGACTTCAAGAGGGTGTATCAACCTTTACAAGGACAACAAGAACAAGAAAATGTTGATTACCATGCCCAAGATGGTTTACTTTATAAGATGCAAAACTTTGTATACCAAAGGAAGAAATAATACAACTAATAAAGGAAGCTCACACCTCCAAGGTTGTTGTTCATTTTAGTGTTGAAAAGAACGTGTCTAAATTTCAAATGTATATTTATTGGCCCAAAATGAAAAAACAAAAATGTAGTTATATTTACTAAATGATGCATTTTGTGTTGTACATGCAAGCCTAGTACAAGATGCAAGGAGTATACAATGCACTTATAGTTCTTATAAGGTCATTGAAAACCTTATCCATGGACATTGTTATGGGTTTTCCAAAGACAAGAAGAGGGTTTGACTACTTGTATGTAATAGTATACAAGTTCAACGAGATCTGTGTTTTGATGGCCAATAAGAATACCATCAAAGAACAAGAAGTTGCAAGCTTGTTCTTTGAAAAACTGTGGATGCACTTTGGGATTCCAAGGTGTGTCATTCTAATAGAGATACTAGATTCCTCAAAGTATTTTGGACTTCATTGTGGGAGAAGTTGGATATTAAACTGCAGAGATCCACTACCTTTCACCCATACACCGATGGATAGACAAAGTAGTGAATAGGAATTTGGTTCAACATTTGAGAGGTTACAATCAAAGGTATCAAAGGACTTGGGATGAAAATTTTGCTTATTTACAATGTTCTTATAATAGCATAGTCCAGAATTTCATCAGTAAAAATTTTGGTTACATACAATGTTCTTATAATAGCATAGTCCAGACTTCCATCAGTAAATCTACTTTTAAAATGTGTTTTGGATATTTCCACCACTACCATTGGATATTGTATATGGACATCATTGAACAAGGGAAACGACCTCAAGTAATGCATTAAATGCGAAAAAATCCATATACAATATAAGGCATATACACTTGCAAGTTCAAGAGACATTAAATAAGTCTCAAGACAAATGCAAGCCCAGAGATGATCAACACATTATTGAGAAAATTTTCCAAGTAAGAGACAAAGTTTGGTTTAGGGTTAAAACCCCAAGATGTGAACCTTTTGAAATATTGGAGAAGGTAGGAAACAATGTTTACAAAGCTAATTTTCCACCCTATAAGCATGTTTAGTTGGTGAATGTAGAGAACCTAAAACTCTACAAGCCATACATGCTTGATGAAGATGAAGACGACCAAGTCTTACCTTCCATTGAATATTTGGCACCAAATGCACAAGAAAAATCATCAGAGGATACAAATTTACAAAAGAAAATCAAAATTACACAAATGGGTCAACAAGAACTTTCACACGGAAGATTGAAAGAGAAACTACCAAACAAGGCCAAATGGCACTCCAAGGGGACCAAACCCTCCTAAAAGGGAGAGGGATGATTAGGTTTAGGATGTCATAAATCCTAATCTATCTAGTTTATAATATTGATTGATATTGTAGACTAGAGAGATTAGGATTTATGACATCTCAAAGATGGCCTTGACTTCATCATATTTTGAGGCATTAACTCTCAACATGTTTTTTAGGCCCTAAACAATGTTTTTGACCCTATGACAACTTCAAGTGTCGTAAGCTTGCCTAACAATTAAGGATATTGTTCTTCTCATTGGGACCTTTCATCCAACAAACTATGGTGCCCCTAAAACAAAGTTCATATGAAAAAGTTAGGGCCTTGACACTGTAATAATATAAATATTCCCCACATGTCCAATTCATGACCATGTTAGTTCACCATAATTTGATAATGGAGTGTTAGTAACATGTGAGATTTCACTAGAGACCCCTAAAATCATCATGAAAGTTCCAAGAAGGTTTTCAAAACCCTAAACCTAACCATCACCCTAATTATAGCTACCAAAAACTTAGTAGAGAAAAGGAGAAGGGTTCAATCTTTTAATAACCTCCGACGATTCCATATAATGTAAGGTACAAAATCTATTATAATAGCAAAAAACAGAAATATTGAAAAGAATAATAGCGGAACAACACAATATATGAAACCACAACACTAAAATAATACATTTATTGATAGAAAACAATATTCACTTACCTCTTCAAGGGGGAAACCTCCAGCAGAGCAACACTCAATTACAATAATTCTCAAGACAAAAACTCATCATTCCCTCGACTCATATTTATACTAAATCTATCTACCAAAAGAACAATCTAGAGGAAGATCTTCTAGAAGCGGAAGCTTCTATTAGGTCTTCTTACATTTGAATTATTCTTCCTTATTAATAGTCCTTATTAATATTGGCCTTTATTACATGGAAAATATATTATTCTACCTACCTGAGGGATTAGGGAGGTTATGTCCCTAACATGCCCTCCCCCTTAAAAACAGTCTTGTCCTCAAGGCTTGAGATGAGGAAGTTGTTGCAGAATGGTAGCTGGCTCCTAGGTGGAATCTGTCGAAGTGTTATCTTTCCACTGTACTAACACTTTCTTGATGGTGTGATGATAGAGACGACACTCACGTTGGTCCAAGACTGCTTGTGGCTGAAACCAGATAGATCCTTCTTCATCCAATTCGGGAAGACTAGTTTGAGTTTGGCACTTAGTTCCAATGACCTTCTTTAAGAAGGAAATGTGAAAAACATGATGGAACTTAGAATGACTGGGCAAAGCTAATTGATAGGCCACCTATCCCACGCACTTGAGAACTGTATAAGGACCATAAAATTGGGCACCAGTTTCTAAAAATGGTCATCCCTGAGGGAAGTCTTCTTATAAGGTTGTAGTCGAAGAAACATCGGGTCCCCTTCAGCAAATTAACGTTCTGAGCGACCTTGATATGCTTGTTTCTTCATGTGATTATGATCCATGACCAAATTCTCTTTGAGTGTACAGAGAATAGCCTCTCGAATTGTAAGAGTTTGGTCAACCACGTGGACCTTCAAGACACCGGGCATGTAGGAGAGAAATGAAGGTGGATTTTTTCCATATAATGCTTCAAAAGGATTCATGTGAGTAGTTGTATGGTAAGAAGTGTTATACCACCATTCAACTAGGGGTAACCATTGAGCCAACCAATTTTGCCTCTCATATGAAAAACACCTCAAATATGTTTCCAAACACTTGTTGAAAACTTTAGTTTGACCATCAGTTTGGGGATGATAGGTTGTGTTGAGATGCAATTGGGTGCCCTATAGTCTAAACAATTCTTGCCAAAAATTGTTGGTGAAAGTGGGATCTCGTTCAGAGACAATGGAATGAGGCATGTCATGAATCTTGAAGATATGATCCATGAAAAGTTGATCCACTATGGATGTAGTGAATGGGTGTTGAAGAACACAGAAATGAGCATATTTGAAAAGATGATCAACAACCACCATGATGATGGATTCATTGCTTGATTTAGGTAATCCAACAATAAAATCCATAAAAATATCCCTCAAAATAGCAAGTGGAATTGGAAGTGGTTGTAGTGTGCTAGGGGCTTTGACTGCTTCTCCCCTATTGCATAGATAGACATCACATTCCACCACAAAGGTGAGGACATCCTGCTTCATACCATCCCAGAAAAAAGAGTGTTTGAGCATGTCATAGGTTTTGGTATACCTAGAATACCCAACAGTGGGTGTAACATGAAGCTCAAAAAGCACTGTGGATTTAAGTTGTGATTGTTTTCTTAAATACAAACGACCTTTGTAGCGAATATCTTCATTGTGCCAAGAGTACTCTAGTGAAACTAGAGAATTGTCTTGCAATTGTTGGATTAGACGTGACAGTTTGGGATCTTGCAACCATTCCTGGAAAATATCTTGGAGCCAATATGGTAAAATGAAGGATAGAGAAAAGAGGGACCCTTCATCTTCATATATCCTTGAAAGAGTGTCTACAACCACATTTTCTTTGTCTTTCTTGTAAATGATCTCATAATCATATCCAAATAGCTTGGTCACCCATTTTTTTTGCTCCAAGGATGAAATTCATTGCTTCAGAAAATACTTGAGGCTTTGATGTTTTGTCTTAATTTGGAAGCGTTTCCCCAATAGATAAGGGCGTCATAGATCCACAGCATGAAAAATGTACATCATTTCCTTTTCATAAATTGATTGGCCCAAATGGCGCTCTAACAGTTGTTTTCTAGTGAAGGCTAAAGGCCGACCATCTTGAATAAGGATGGCACCAATTCCTTTCCCTGAAGCATCACATTCCAAGACAAAGGTCTTTCTAAAGTTAGGAAGGTACAAGATAGGAGTAGTGCACATAGCCTCTTTCAAGGCTTGGAAGGAGTGATCAGTTGTTGGATTCCAAATGAAAGCATTCTTTTAAAGGAGAGCAGTGAGAGGCATCGCAATTTTTCCATAATTCTTAGCAAACTTGTGATAATAGCATGTTAAACTGAGAAACCCATGCAAGCTCTTGATATTCTTGGGATGAGGTCAATCCTTCATAGCTTCAATTTTCTTAGGATCCACCCTGACACCATCCTTGCTAACAATATGACCCAAGTACTCCACTTCTGAGGCTCGAAAATCACATTTAGATTGTTTGAGGAAAAGTTGGCGCTGAGAGAGTAGATGAATAAATTTATCCACATGGGCAAGATGAGTTGTCCATGCTTTACTATAGATGAGAATATCATCAAAGAAAACTAAGACAAAATGATGGAGAAAAGGATGAAAGACATGATTCATGAGGCCCTAGAAAATGGAGGGAGCATTACACAAGCCAAAGGGAATGACCAATAAATCATAGTGGACCTCATGAGTTAAAAAGGTAGTCTTATGAATGTTTTCCTTCTTCATATGTAACTGGTGGTAGCTAGAATGAATATCAAGTTTAGTAAAGAATTGGGCATTGCTTAATTCATCCAAGGGATCATCAATGACAGGGATGGGAAATTTGTCTTTGATGGTGAGTTTGTTGAGGGTGAAAAATTCAGTACACATGTGACAAGGGCCTTCTTTATTAAGTACCATGACCACGAGAGAAGAGTAGGGGCTAGTACTAGGATAGATAACACCCGCGGCGAGCAATTCTTGAATAATTTTTTCAATTTCATTTTTATGCGCAAAGACATGAAAATAAGGGCGAACATTGGGAGGAAGGTTGTTGGGGACTAGGGGAATGGAATGATCATGAACACCATAGGAAGGGGGAAGTTTTTGGGGAGTGGAAAAAATAGCTTGATGTTTGGAGATGATGGCTTGGAGGTCAGGATGCACAGAGGGTGTCTCAGTGGCGTGAATGGAATGGAGTTGTGTAATAATGTTGAAATGAATTTTATTGAAGAGGTTTTCCATGAGATGGGAACTAATGATTTCAAGGGAGTCAGCGATGATGCCTTGGAATTTATATTTTTTTCCCTCCTAGATGAATTGCATTGTTAATTCCTTAAAATCCATGAGGATGGGACCAAGAGTTTGTAACCAGTTTGCACCAAGAACAATGTCACAACCACCCATGTTGATAGAAAACATATGATATTTCATGTGGTACTTGTTAGCACCAGGATTTTTCCTTAGATTGCTTGAAGGAAAAGCCTAGTACCCATCAGAATATGAATAATAAAATCAAATTTAAATTTGGTGGATCGGCAAGAAAGAACAAGAAAGAGGGAAACAGTCTGATTGTAGATCAGTGATCTACCATTGGGAATGGAGTCATAACCACTCTACAGATTGAAGGAAATCAAGTTAAATCATCAATTTAAGATCTTATATGATGATTATTTAGCTTGATTTTCTTCAATCTGTAGAGTGGTTATGACTCAATGCCCAATGGTAGATCAKTGATCTACAGTCAGATTGTTTCCCTCTTTCTTGTTCTTTCTTGTTCTTTCTTTTTCTTTCTTGTTGATCCACCAAATTTAAATTTGATTTTATTATTCATATTCTGATGGGTAGTGGGTTTGTCCTTCAAGCAGACTAAGGACAACTCATGGTGCTAACATTTTTGGCACCATTGTCAAGGAAGGAGATGAAGGAAATATTCCCTAGGAGAACGACAAATCTTGGATCCACTCTCTGATGGTGAACAAGGGCTAGTGAGACAGTACAGACTGCATCATTCACCTAGCAACTTCATGTTCAAAAATTTATTGGTGGCTCCATTGTTGGTTCCTTTGTTTCTAAATAACAGACTCAGTTGCTTCAAGGTATGCATCTTTGGATTTCAAAGGTATTCTTGGTTTTCCCAATCCACTGCATGATAATAAAGAATGTCTAGAGAGGTCTCCAAAATTTGATGGAAATGATTTGAGTAAAGTTGAAAGACATCTCTCATATTTTCAATAATTTATTGAGTTCCTTGAGATAATTCACGAAGATGTATACATGAGGATGTTTTATGATTCATTAGAGGGAAATTGCAAATATTGGGTTAAAGGTTTGCCTACTAATTTTATTGATTCAATTATAAGTTTATGGGACCTATTTTTAAAAACATGGACAAAGAAGTCAGAATTTATGGCAGATTATATTCTTTTTGTACCTTTCATTTTAGATTCCAATAAACAACAATCTAATGATGCTATTAAGGAATATGCAGTAGCATATTTAGAAATTCCTAACAATCAAGTTAAGATTTATGCTGAATTATTTGAAGGATTGCCTCTGGACACTATTCCTATAAATGCATCTAGAAATGTTCAAGGAGAAGTAAAAGAGTTTATCAATCAACAGGAGGAGTATTGTTTCTCTTTCCAGGATCCATTGGAAATCTATATGCAGTCAAAATGGGGCATAGAGATTTAAGTCCATACTTTTATAAGAAAAGGATTCAATAGCTATAGGTATGAACTTTTAAATTATGTATATCTTTTAGCTCCTATTGTTCTACTAGTATTCAAAGATGAAAACAAAATGCAGTTTGTTAACCAATTTCTTGCATGGCTACAATGGAAAAATGATTATACATGAGAAAGAAGGATTCATTGATTAATGTAGAAGTGTATATAAATAATGCTAGTATGTGAGCATTTCATTTGTAGTTTGAGGTTTGTTTTTAGTGTGTGAATGTTTTAATTTTCAATAAAGAGAAAAAGTATACTTCAGGCAAGAACAATTAACAGTTTGTATCTCAGGTCGACTGTAGCACATGATGGACAGCTACAAGTTTCATATTTTCAAAATGGACAAGGCACTAGAACTACAAGTTCTTGGCAGCTCGGAGGGAGCATGCCATTCCCCGGTAGGAGCCAATGTTGCCACCAATATTGTTTTTATCCCCTGGAGATCATCAAACATCTCCAAGGGTTGGTTTCAAAAGGAAGCCTTAGCATTTCTTATCTTCATTTCCATTTGCAAAAGTGCGTTGCAGACTAGTTCAATTCATTGCGAACTGTAAATGTGTTGCCAACTTTCTAGTCACTGCGGACTCTTAGCACTGTGAACTCTCTATAGAAGATTGATGGTGGACTAAAGGCTTCAAGGATTGATTGATTTGGTTTTATGCAACAAGGAGTGATATTTATACACCAAGAACTTTCCTTGATGTACAATTTCCACTTCCTGAAAACTTATTATCATCAAATCCTAGTAGTTGTAAACTCCATTCGCTGCAAAATGGTTTATATTATTTGTGATGCAAACTCCTCTTTGTTTAGTTAGCTTGCACAGTTCTATCTTTCAAAACCTTTTATGCAGAACCATGAATCGTGTTTTCTTGTCAAATGATCATTTACATCTATTTCTTACAACCATAACTCTATCTGTTGCAAATTCTTTAGCGCTACAAACTGAACGCGCTACGAATCTCCTATTTTACCCAATTGATAAAACCCTAGTTGACCTTGTTTTCACTCAAGTTTGAAAAATTGTAGTTCACTCAAGATCATGTTCTTCTCCATATATTTGAAACTGCAAACCATTCTGATGAAAACCCTAGTTAAAATACATTTGTTGCAAACTTAATCAATGCGTTGTGAAACTAAGTTAGCGCTGCAAATTCTTTGTTTTGCACATCATTTCAAAATCTTGTTATTTGAGACTTAATTTAGCCTTAAGTTGTCATCATTGTACCCAAACTTCTAGCTCCAGTTACATTTTAGTCTCTGCAACATTTTTTCTAGCATAAACCCTAATCATTGCATCCATTGGCAACAAACCATGATTCTACAAGGTTACATAACACAGTCAGTTGGCAGTTGTTATCAAAATATTTTTACTTTTAATTGACTTGCCTACCATGGAGGCTCAACAAAGGAAGAAAATCCATAAAAGAAGGGAGATTGTCAGATATTATTTGTAGATTTTGACATCAGAAGTTTTAATCAGAAGACAAAATGACACCTACATGACAGTTCACAATGCATCCTCCAGAGGCGTTGCGAATTGCTAAATTGAAATAGTTTACAACAAATTAGTACACAACAGAATCGTATTTTCATCATAACTTTTAAATTCAAATATGGGTTCTTATAAAAATTATTTTGGAGATGAATCATCATATCATTGACTTGATGACCAAAACTCAGCTCGACCCAGTTCGTCGCTTTGGAGAAAAGTTGAAAACATCACCTATAGGAAAGTTTGCAGCAAATCCTAAAATTGTGTTGCAAACTCTAACAGTTTGATAAACCTGAATTGTAGGAGGGTTTCCACCTGTCTGAGGAGGTTTGAATGGGTTCTCAGATATCAGTTAGACACCAAGGGAAACTTGGACCTAATATTCATCTCCACTAAATCTAAATGCAATGATCTGGCTGCAGTTGCATTTATTCTAAAAGATAGTTTCCAAGAATCAAGGAATTAGTTGGATTTGTTGTTTGCCACATATCTCTAAGGCACAGAATCCAATGCATGGAGTAGGTTGTGACCTCCTAGAGATATTCTTGATGTAATTTTCTATTTAATGGGGGAGAGGACTCCAAAAGGGGGACTTGAGAGAGTTAGGAGAGAGCTTGAGGAGCAGTTTAGTCGCTTCTTTGTAATCATGAGGGCTTGTTTGTAATCACATTTTCTCCCATTAAAGATTCATGAGAGTTGTTTCTCATATTGTCTTCTTTGTTTTCCATTTATTCTTTAATCCTCTTTCTTGAATATATTGCAGGTTTTGAGGATCAAAGGTTACCTTTTATTAATGGATCCTTGAGTAGCAAAGGATCTGTTGTAGCTGGCATGTTAATCATTGTTTTTGTTCAAACATTCTTCAATCTATTCTGCAAAGAGGATCTTTGTTTAGTATGCATTCTTGTTTTGTTCACTTTCCTTCTTCTAATCATCATCATATAAGCTCTTAAACTGATGATTTAGCTTGATTTACTTCAATCTGCAGAGTGGTTATGACTCCATGCCCAATGGTAGATCACCAATCTACAATCAAATTGTTGCCCTCTTTCTTGTTCTTTCTTGTTGATCCACCAAATTTAAATTTGATTTTATTATTCATATTTAAATGGGTACTATGTTTTTCCTTCAAGTAGTCTAAGGACAACTCTTGGTGCTAACAGTAATGACCAATTTGGAGACGCACATTTTCACAACACCCCCCACATTTCATGGAACCTCCAATGGCGATCGTGATTAGAAAGGTGTTGACTACACGGATATAGAAATTAGTTTATTGGAAAATGCAACGATGAATAAAATTATGGGTGATGTCATTGTCAATAAGGATGATAAACTTCTGGTGCTTAATGTAACCAATTAGCTTGAGGGTTTGGGGAGTAGAGAATCCAATGAGAGAATTCAGTGAAATTACTAGTTCAACTTCTGTGGGGTCCGAGGGAGAAGTAATATCAGTTGGCTCTGGTAACTTGACCACAGGGGGGGCTCGACCGCTTCTTCTGAAACATCCTCATAGATGGCCATAAAAATATGTTGTTCCTTATACTTGTGCCCCGTAAAATATTTGTCATCACAATTATAACAAAGGCCCTTGAGTTAGCATTTAGTTATTTATGCCTGGGTCAATTTATGGATCTTCAGTGGAGTGGAAGGAGGGGTTGGAGTGGTGGGTTTAGGGTGGGGAAGAAAGGATGGTTTTATGGTTTGAGAAGAGACAACGTGTTGTGCTTCCTTATCTCTTTTAGTAGCTTCTGCCCAACTCTGACGGTAAGCCATGAGGACATGGGCACGAATCTCATCCTTAAGGCCACTAATAAAGCATTCCAGGAAAAAAAAAAAACATCAGACATGCCCTCCGTGCGGAAATCCAAGCGCTCAAAAGTAGCTATAAAGTATTTCATTGTGCCAGATTGTTTCAACTTGGTCAAATGGCCTAAATGGTGTGTGCCAGTGTCGAAGCGTTCATAAATCTATGCAACAAATTGTGTCCAAGCCACATACCTTTGGCAAGAATTTTTTATCCATTGCCACCATTGCCAACGTTCCCGACCTAGATGGAGAATACCATACCAGAGTTTGGCCTACTCATTAGTAATTTCGTACAAAGAGAAATAGTGTTCCATTTGAGTGACCCAACCTCTAGGATCTGAGCCATCAAATGTGTTCACCTCCACGCTAGGGGGATGCAGGTCCTGCTGAAAGTGGTTGGAAGGAAAAGATGTGGACTAGGAGGATTCAGGACCTTCATGGTTATAAGGTGTGGAAGAAGAAAAGGGATATTGGGTGAGCTTAAACAAGGCAGTCATATTGTTCACTGCATCCTGGGATTGCTAACACATGGTGGTTAATTGAGTGATGTATGTGGGAAGTGATTCAAGTGGAGAAAGCTGGGATTTGAGGTTAGCAATACTAGAAGTAATGGAAGAAATATCAATTTGGGTTTGCTCATTAGCTTTGTCCAAGGCAGTGAGATGTTGTACCCAATCTTGGTTGTGGGTGTGTGCCATGGGGATGGGACAAGGGGGGAAGTGGGACTGCACATAAAGGGGTTAGTGGTGAATGGCACCACTGTGATCAATGCAAAGAGAGGAAGTCAATGGGATAGGTGCCAAATAGGGATGTTGATAAGGGGTCGGGTCCACAGGAAAAAAAAATTGTTGAAAAAAATGATAGGTATACTGCAATCAAGGTGAAAAGAGGAATCCAATGGGATAGGTCTTAAATAATGGTGCAACAAGATCCAGACTTTTTTTTTTCTGTGGATTTATACTCCAATCTGAATAATATTGCAGTGACGAAATGGCCAAATTCTTAACAGGAAGAAATGTATAGGAATTTTGCAACCCAAATGCAGGAGACAAGGTTGCACGACAATAGATCTTGTCTATTTTATATATTATTTTTTTCCATCCCAAGGGTTAGGGTGTTTAGGGTTTGTACAGACAAGATTTTTCTCTTTGTTATAGCTCTCTGATATACGTGTGGGGTCGAACAGTAGTATTCATCCCAATATCTCAGGTCACCAACTAAGGAGACTAGATTGTACCCTCAATCGTACTACCTAATTAACCAGGTACTAGATATTATCTGCCCAAGTGTTGTTCTCAATGGCACTATAGCATTCAAGCAGCCAATCGGTTTATCTACGAAGGGATTTAGGATCTCTAGGTCGATCTGTATATAGGTGTTTTCTGATGCGCTACCACTCGAAGGGGTGCCAACAGGGGTTATAAGGGTGGCCAACAATGTGCGCTTAAGTACCACTTGTAGTTCTTGCGTGTATGTTTCCCCGACCATGGATTTATGAATTGAACGACCGTGGATTTATGCGTTGAATGACCAATCTTTGTAGCTTTAAGACGTCAGAATACGTCTCTACCCTGGAAAAAAATAACCCACAATTTTCTGCCAAGAAAAGTTCTTTGATACCACTTGTAAGGTATCAAATCTATTAAAACAGCAGAAAACAAAAACATTGAAGAGAATAACAGCAGAACAACACAATATATGAAACCGCAGACACCAAAATAATACCTTTATTGATAGGAAACAATGTTTGCTTGCCTCTTCGAGGGGGAAACCTCCAGCAAAGCAGCCCTCAATTACAATAATTCTCAAGACAAAAAATCATCACTCCCTTAACTCTTATTTATACTAAATCAATCTACCAAAAGAACAATCCAGAGGAAGATCTTCTAGAAGCGAGAGCTTCTATTAGGTTTTGTTACATTTGACTTATTCTTTCTAATTACTAGGTCTTATTAATATTGGCCTTTATTACATGGAAAATATATTATTCTACCTACGTGAGGGGTTAGGGAGATTAAGTTCCTAACATATAATAAGAAAAAGCCAAGGGAAAATACTAACATAGCAAAGAGACAAAAGCATATTGTAGAGAACTATAGAATGCCTAGTGTCTTGTAGATAACAATATGCTTAACCAACTTTATAATCTATGTTGTAATCTCCATAATATAAGATGGAAAGTATTGTTTTTCATTGAATGTTGATTTTTCCATATAGGTCTTTAGAGAAATATTTGTGTTCCATTGAGTGGCTTTACTATTGTATTCTATTTTACAGGTTACAATAGTTTAAGAATTGGAATGATGTGTTTATCTTTCTATTTAAATCAATAAAAATAGAAAAAAGGTAATCGCACAATAAAACAATGACTCACTCTAGTAGTTTTAATTTTAGATTTGTTTTGTTGAACAAGGTATTAAAATATCCAAGATGATTTACAAATCACGGACCTGGCTTGAAAACTATTGTATTATACCTTACATTACTTTTATCCATCTTGTTTAGGAAAATATTATTTGTACACCCCCAAACTTAGTTTACAAGAGTTGGACAAGTAATAAGAATTCATCATCCTTTATACCTTACATTACTTTTATCCATCTTGTTTAGGGAAATATTATTTGTACACCCCCAAACTCAGTTTACAAGAGTTGGACAAGTAATAAGAATTCATCATCCCTTGTTTACTTGTTTTATAGTATTTCATCTCATTGCTTTTCAAGTCAAGTCAATGTGAGAGAGAATATTATTCAAGGAGAGCTGAAAGTCACTCTTCATAGATTCATGTGATTTCTTCCTTGAATTGATGAGAAAAAATGCCATGGAAGTGGTTTGGTGTCCCCTCACATGCTTTGATTTGAAGTTGAAACTGTTATCTCCAAACTTTGTACTAACCGCATTGAAAATAAAGTACCTTTCTTTTGGTGGCTATCATTTGATTGATTTGTTTTACTTGAATCCTCTGAAAGATTAACATTGGAAATTACCCATTCAATTTATTTTCTATTCCATCACTCCGAGAATTGGGAGCAGTACACTGACAGAATTTTCCAAGTTCTAAGTTTGTTGTTTTTTACAATTTTACCACAGATTTACATTTTAACAGTGTTGTCTTGAGGTGAATTCAACATAAATTTGCACTAATTCCAAAACAAAATTGATTGATTCCATGTAAATCAACATTTTAACTTCTTGTCCTAATTTATTTTATGCAAATGTATCTCTGATTTTGACATTAACAGCAACCCAATTTGGAAAAATATTTGGTTTATCTCCAAAATGCATAATGATTTAACCCTGAAGTTAACACACTAACCCAAAGCTCAAAAACACTGCAAAATGACACTTCTCTCTAATTAGTTTTGTAATTCTTCCAATGTCGGACACTCACATACATATTAAAACTTCAAAACTAATATCATCCCATGCCATCTTTTTAACTTCAATTTATTGGCCACCATAAGAGCCCATGCACCTTTTTTTTAACTTAGATTTCTTGACCACGTTAAGCTTAAACATAACGGAAACCACTTTAGTTTGACTCATGGTAAACTCGTGAGTCCCCACGAATCTGCCCAAGTCACCACTGAGCACAGTAATTGGTCCAAACTCGACTTGAGACTTGGGACTTAGTCATACTCGCCAAGACTCGGCTCGAACTCACCAAACTCATCTCAAACCCGACTCAGATTGCATCAAATTTATTATATTTTGTGATGCGGAGCATCGTCATCGTCACCTTTCAGTCCTAAAACGTGGCAGTCTTGCAAGCCAAATGAAGAGCCACATTCAGTGATATTTGTATAAGAAGAGGTATGCAGCAGTGGCATTTGGGGCTCATGAGCATTGCTGAGACTCAGAGGAGCTTTGCAGATGCACTTAGAAGAGTTGTGCATGCCAGAGGGCAATGCAAAATGGGCGGAATGTCAATCTTGTAGCTTGCATGTCATTAATAGATTTCTTAGTAGTTGTAGCTTGCATGCCATTAATAGATTTCTGAGTAGTTGGTAGATTTTTGGAATGTCAATCTTGTAGTTTGCATGTCATTAATAGATTTCTGTTAATAGATTTCTGAGTAGTTGGTAGATTTTTGAATAGTTGGGCTAGTGTTGCCCTAGATTTCTGAGTAGTTGTTTTTGTGCTGCCATAAGAATGTAATAGGATAGAATCTTGGTTTATATGAACATTTCCAATTCTGTGTTTTTAACAATGAATGGTTATTGTTCATGAGTTTATACAACACTCCAGCAGTGTTTCAGTTGTGTCAATATCTTTTTAATTCTTTGTTTTTATGTCAATCTCTTTTTAATTCTTTTGGTAGCAGGCTGCCTCCCCATCATCATTTCAACGGGCCTACCTCCTCGTTCCGTCTGCATCATTTTGGTATCAGAGCAACCATGATAAAGATCTGTGCAGTTCTCTGTACCTATAGCAGCCTAAGATATCCTCATCGTTTTGGTTTACTGCTGGAAACTTCGCCACTGCGTTATTCCAAGAGAAGAGCGAAAGAGCGAAGTGTGCTTGGAGGAGCACTAGATTGTGCAGAGGTTAAATTACAGCAGGTTAAAAATGGCAAAGGTGAAGTGGGTGAGCCAAAAAGGGAAAGAGTGGATGAGTAGATTCAAGGGAATAAATATAAGCGAGAAGGAAATTAATCAAACAATGTGAAGAAAGACAACAAGCCAACAAAGGTAAGGGAAGAGATCCAAGCCACAAAAAGATAAGGGCATTGGAGAAAGAAGAAGAAGAGCTCAGTGTGCCGGAAGGAGCACTAGATTGCACAGAAGATAAGGGAATTGGAGAAAGAAAAAGAAGAGCTCAGTGTGATAAGGGACAAAGGTAAGGGTGTTAAAATGGGAGAGTAGAGTGATATAAACAGATATTCTATTACTTACAATATCAATACAATGGACTCTATTATATAGAGTGTACAGGTTGTTATCAGATCTAACTTATTCTAAAGATAACTGGAGAGGTTGAGAGAATATCTCAACCACACACCAAACTAGGATCTCATCGATCCAACTCTCTAACAACCTCTTAATAATAGGATCACACAACTCACGTAGAGAT
>ML791869.1:393614-411846 GCA_009831015.1 Picea engelmannii
TTAGATCAAATTATTAGTAGTCAAAGATCAACATATGATAAGACTGGAATTGGTTATAAATCTACAGTAACTAATGGATGTTCTAGTTCAAGTGTTGAGAAAGAAGGTATAGAGGATAATCATGAGAAAATTACTAGCAAGAAAATGGAATCAGAAAGGCAAGAAGAAAATCAGGGTTCAACAATGCATAGAAGAAGTTATGGCAGACATCAAAATAGGTTTGAAGGCCATTGTTTCTTTTGTTATAAGTATGGACATAACGCTGCATTTTATAATAGTTTTTCAAGAAAGATAAATTCACATAAATGTCATGAAAGCTCTAATTTTGAATATGGAAGAGGACATGGTAAAACTAATCAAAATAATATAAACTACTCTTACAATAGATTTGACACTGAATTTTACAAGTCTAACAACTTTGGGCATGTGTGAAGAAATTGTCCTATGAGTTTTCAGAAATTTAATGAACCCACTTACACAGATTTGAAAACCAAATATTGAAAAAAGAAAAGTGAAAATTTGAACACTGAAAAATGTACTAGAGCCCTACAAGCAGAACATAAAGTAAAATGGGTTGTGGATAGTGGATGTTCAAAGCATATGATAGGTATAAAACAACTCTTTGTTGAACTAGATGAAGGAAAAGAAGGTACAGTCACATTTGGAAATGATCAATCAGCTAGGATAGTTGGAAGAGGAACTGTATGTTTAAACAACAAGAAAATCATAGATAAAAATGTCTTATTGGTTGAGGAAATGGAACTTAACTTATTGAGTGTAAGCCAAACCTATGATAAATCTCTCTTTATGATTTTTTATTCAAAAGGATGTCAAATCAAGGATATAAAATCAAATAAACTAGTTGGAACAGCCACAAGAACTTCAAGAAACATTTACATACTAGATGAAAAAAAAAGAAAAATGTTATCTTGGGAGTTAAGATGAAAGTTGGTTGTGGCACAAAAGACTTGGACACATTAACTTTGAAAATCTGATTCAGTTGAATAAAAAGGAAGCAATAAGATATTTACCTGTCATAAAGGATCTTTCAAGTTTTGTCTGCAAGCAATGTCAACATGGTAAGCAAACTAGAGTTAAATTCAAAACCAAAGAACATTCAACAACTAAACCATTGCAAATAGTACATGTTGATGTCTGTGGACCTATGAGAACAACAGGGTTAAAAGGAGAAAGATATTTTCTACTATTTGTGGATGACTTTATTAAAATGACATGGATGTTTTTATTGAAAAATAAATCTGAAACTTTTAGCTGTTTTCAAACCTTCAAGGAGTCAACTGAAAATGAATGTAACATGAAAATTAAATGTTTAAGATCATAAAATGGAGGGGAATTTGTGTCTAAAGAATTCAACAGATACTGTGATGAAAATGGGATAAAAAGACATTTTTATGTTACTAAAACACCTCAACAAAATGGAGTGGTTGAAAGAAAAAATAGGACTATTATGGAGATGGCTAGAACTATGCTCAATGAATCTAAACTAAGTAATATACTATGGCCTCAAGTTGTTCATACTGTTGTTCACATTTTAAATAGAATCTTGTTGAGAAACAATCATTTTAAGACACCCTATCAGTTATGGAAAGGTAAACGAGCTAGTGTTAACATTTCAAAAAATTTGGCAGTAAATGTTATATCAAAAGAGTGGACAAGCATTTGGGTAAGTTGGAATCTAGAACAGATAAAGGTATTTTAGTTGGGTATTCCTGTTCAAGGAAAGCTTATAAATGTTACAACTTCATATTGAACAAAATAGTTGAAGCCATAGATGTGAAATTTGATGAGTCCTCATTTTTTAAGTCTAAATCTAAACAAAAGAATCATCAAATATATGAGATAGATGACAAGCATAAAATGAATGATGAGGTAAGTGAAACAGAAGAAACTAAGGCTGCTGACAGTGAACAATTATTTCCTACTTTGACACAGGGAACAACTCCATCCAAAAGCATGACTCTATCAAAGACTCCAAGCAAGAGAATACAGAAAAATCACCTTGAAGAACAGATAATTGGTGACATAAACGCAGGTGTTGGAACAAGAAGCAGAAAACAAGAATCTATTTTAACTCATGAACATGTATCTTTACTTTCTCTGATTGAACCCAAAAGTATTGAAGAAGCAATTAAAGATGAATACTAGATGAAAGAAATGAATGAAGAACTTAGTCAAATAGAAAAGATTAAGACATGGGAATTGGTTCCTAGACCTTTGAATAAGAATGTCATAGGGGCTAAATGGGTTTTCAGAAATAAGATGGATGAAGCAGGTAAAATAACTAGAAACAAGGCTAGATTGATTTGTAAAGGGTATGCACAGGTAGAAGAAATAGATTATGGAGAAACTTTTTCTCCTGTTGTAAGAATGGAATTCATTAGACTGATTCTAGCTTATGCCAGTTCTAAACACATTAAAGTTTACCAAATGGATGTAAACTCTGTATTTTTGAATGGTGATTTAGAGGAAGAAGTATATATGGAACAACCATATGGTTTTCAGGTACAAGAAGCAGAACAATATGTTTACAGATTGAAAAAGGCATTGTATGGACTGAAGCAAGC
Source organism: Picea engelmannii (assembly GCA_009831015.1). NCBI lineage: Eukaryota > Viridiplantae > Streptophyta > Pinopsida > Pinales > Pinaceae > Picea > Picea engelmannii. Next base: position 396,200 of record ML791869.1, read on the forward strand.
ACCAAGAGCTTGGTATTCCAGAATTGACAATTACTTAAGGAAACAAGGATTCAGGAAAGGTAACACTGATAGTAATCTATATATTAAAGAAGAAAATGATATTCTTATCATTGTTGAGATCTATGTATATGATATCATTTTTGGTAGTGATGATAATAGGCTCAGTGAACAATTTGCTGAAAGTATGCAGAAAGAGTTTGAGATGTCCATGCTAGGAGAAATGAAGTTTTTCTTAGGCTTGCAAATTACTTAATCTGATAAAGGTATTTTCATTTCTCAAACCAAGTATATAAATGAAATGGTTAAGAAATTTTAGATAGAAGATTCTAAACAAGTTGGCGCTCCCATGGTTACTGGCTGTAAATTAAATAAGTTTGATGATACTAAAAATGTTGATTAGACAGTATACAGAGCTATGATTGGTATTCTTCTTTATGCTACAGCTACAAGACCTGATATTATGCATGCGGTTTGTCAAGTTGGCAGGTTTCAGGCTTCACCAAAAACTTATCATCTACTTGCAGTCAAAAGAATTTCCAGATATCTTAAGGGCACAACAGAGTATGGTTTGTGGTATCCTACAGGTAATCATCTTGATTTATATGCTTTCACTGATGTTGATTGGGCAGGTTGTGTTGATGATAGGAAGAGTACTAGTGGAGCAACATTTTTTCCCTGAGGATGTCTTGTAAGTTGGTCAAGTAAAAAACAATCAGCAGTGTCTCTGTCTACTACTGAAGAAGAATACATAGCAACTGCAACTTGTTGCACTCAGGTTCTATCGATGAAACAGATGCTGAAAGATATACATATTCATTATGATGAACCTATACCTATTTTTTGTGATAATACCAGTGCAATTAGTATTTTTAAAAATCATGTTATGCATTCAAAAAAAAAGCACTTTCCCATCAAATTTCACTTTCTAAGAGAGCAGGTTATGTCTAAAGTTATTAAACTGGAATATGTTGGCACAAAGGATCAGATTGCAGATGTATTTACTAAACCTTTACCTAAAATGCAATTTGATAGTGTTAGGGATCAGTTGGGGGTTTACCCTCTATAATTTCATTTCACTCTCAAAATTTGCACGGGCTTCATTATAAAATCAGACTGCACAAGCTTATTAACTATTTTGATAGGGGGAGTTGCTGCTGAAATGATACATCTTTACAAGTGGTTTTTTTTTGCTTAGGGGGAATATGGTTGTTTTCTTTGCCATAGATATCAAAAGGGGGAGAAAGAGATTTAAAGTTTTCCATCAATGTCAAAGGGGGAGTTTGTTAGTCAGTTTGTACAAGGCTTGATTTTGTCATTAATGTCAAACTTAAATCATCCGGGAATTCAAAAGGAGTGCGCAGTAGAACAGAACGGATCTAAGGCGTTAGATCTAAGCGTAGGGCCCAACCATCATCAGATCTAGGAGAACCTGCACGTTCTTTAAAGTGTTAGGAGAAGCAGGCTTACAAAATCCCAAAAGTAGGAGGACCGTTCATCTTCGGGAGGGACACGTGGTTACAGCTTAGCATTTTGTTGACTGAGAGGTCAAAGGAAGGAGAGCTCTAACCTCTTGAACTCGCGATATGCGAAATCGCGAAATAATCTTAGTCGTGAGATCGAGGATTGATCTGGATTGTTGATCAGGCACGACGAAGGCTCGTGGAGTTGCGAAATCATGATAAAATCTTGATCGTTGATCCAAGAGTGACACATGGCAGCTAATCGACACGTGTCAATCCACATGTGACATCCGCAGGTTTATGTCACATCGAAACATTTCATCGCTGAAATGTCGAAATGCGAAAACACCGAAATGCTGAAGCTGTCAGATCAGTTTGGGGATTGTGACTTGGAGTGTCGAAACACTTCATCACAGAAATGTCGAAACGCCAAAATACCTTTTTGGTGTAGGCAGTGGTTACCGCCAATGGTCATGTGAGAGGTAGGAGCTAACACGAAGCTAAACTCTATTTCAGGATTCACAACTTGTAGTGTCAAGACTCTTCGACACAGGATTGTCGAAATGTCGAAATGTGAAATGCAATTTGATTAACCTGTGGTCATGGCCAATGGGCATATGGGTTAACACAAGTGGCTTGCCAAAGCGCTCAATGGTTATTTTGTGCTGGAAAATCAAAACAGATGTGTTTTCATCAAACTGTGCTAGTTAAATATTTAAACTGATCGTGTGGCTACTGTTCTTCTTTATGATTTGACCAATAATAATCATTGTAAGATAGTTATTCAGTTATTGTAATTGAATCTTCAAAGCCCGAGGGTTCGAGTGTACGCTATGGATGTACATGGTAGAAATAAGTGAAATTGGTGAGATGAATGTTGGTGTGTATGGAATTAATGGTACAGTCGTAGCTCTAAGGTAAAATTCATTTTTTGTAAATGAATATAAAACCGAAATAAAATCATACAGGGACAGTGAGAAAAAATGATGAAGATATAGCAGAGATCAAGGGGAGAAGAATGGATTATGATATGATTATATAAATAGAGAGGACTTGAATGATAAATCATTTGCCAGAGAAGATAAAGAGTTGGTTTGCAAGTTCTTAGTGACAAAGAAGGATTCTAGGGTGGTAGGGAGGAGCAAGGGGAGACTGTAAAAGTCTCCTCTTACAAGTTGGTGCTTCTACATCTAGGAGTTGTAGCTTTCATTCAGTAGGTGTTGAAGAAGCAAAGGTAGCAGCTTCATCTGGGTTGTAGTTCAAATAAAATAGGAATGTAAAGAGGAGTTGGAGCTTGTCTTTCATTCATAAGAAGAAGAGGTTTTTTCCCTTTTGGGTTTCCTCATGAAAATTAACTGTGTCACTGTTTTATTTATGTGATTGTATATTTATTGCTTAATTATATTATTGCAACTTAAATGTTGAAGGCATGATTTATTGATTAATAAATAATCTTCTTTAAAAATGAAAGAAATTGTATACAACTTATTCACTCCCCCTTCCTCTCAGTTGACTTATCCTATTCAACAATTGGTATCAGAGCAGGTTACTTCAAGATATCAGTTTTTAACCACTAGAAGTTTTTGGTCATTCATAATGGATAAGAAGTCAGAATTTACAAAACATGGATTGTCTTTGTTTGATGGTCATAATTATGATTTTTGGAGTATCAGGATGAAGTTGTTTTTACAAACTCAAGGAGTAGATATCTGGAAGGTTGTACTAAATGAATATAAAGTCCCAGCAACCATTCCAATAGATGCTACAAGTAAGAGACTCTATGAGAGTAATTCCAAAGCTATGTATGAAATACTAGGAGGTCTAGCAGGGTCAGAATTTGTTAAAGTTATGCATTGTGCATCAGCAAAAGAATTATGGGATAAATTGAAAAATGTATATGAAGGAGACACTAAGGTAAAGAGTGCTAAGCTACAATCATATAGAAGTCAATTTGAAAGCCTGAAAATGGAAGAATCTGAAGATATAGCTACATACTTTCTTAATATTGATGAAGTTGTTAATACCATGAGATGTCTAGGAGAAACAGTTAATAATAATATTATTGTGCAAAAGATACTTAGATCACTTCCTGCAAGATTTGATTCAAAAATATCTGCTTTAGAAGAAAGAAAAGATCTTGATACTTTAGAAATGGATGAATTACATGGAATACTAACAGCATATGAGATGAGAACCTCTGGTGAGAATTCTTTCAGAAAAGAAGCAGCTTTCAAGGTAGCAAAGAAAGATAAGAAAAAGGTTGAAGCATAAATCAACAGTCATGAGAAGTTAGAAGGTCATGTGGAAGAAGAAAATTTTGTTAAAAATCTGAAAAGAGGTACTGGCAAGTATAAAGGTAAGCTTCCTCTGAAATGATTTGGTTGTTGTAGAATAGGACATTTTGCATCTAAGTGTCCTTACAATAAGCATACTGATAATGAAGAAGACAGTGATAGAAAACCTAAGGAATTCAAGAATAGACATAAGAAGTTTTTTCAAAGAAAAACATACAAAAAGAGAAACTTGTGTATAAAAGATGACAGTGATATTTCAGAATCTGGTGAGAGTGATGACAGTTCATATGTACAACTTTTTATAGCTATGGAAAAACAAAATGATCAGTCTGGTGAAGAAGAAAAAGGTGAAGTTGATCTAGAAGCCGAATTGGTAAGTGATTTAAGTGAATTAAGAAAAGTGAGAAGGAAATGAAAACATTTAAAAGAGAAATTGAAAATATAGAATTTGAATTACAGAAATCAAATGATTTGATTGAGAGCACTGAAATCATGGTAGTTGACTTAAAACTTAAAATAGAAGAGGCTAGAGTGACTGAAAAAGCTCTATCTAAAATGCTTGCTGAAAAGGATAAGAAAAATGAAGGTTTAAAAATTGAAGTAGTCTCATTAAGAAATAAAGTACAAGAAAATAACATGAATCACAGTTCTCAAACGTTAGATCAAATTATTAATATTCAAAGATCAACATATGATAAGACTAGAATTGGTTATAAATCTACAGTAACTAATGGATGTTCTAGTTCAAGTATTGAGAAAGCAGGTACAGAGGATAATCATGAGAAAATTACTAGCAAGAAGATGGAATCAGAAAGGCAAGAAGAAAAGCAGGGTTCAACAGTGCATAGAAGAAGTTATGGCAGACATAAAAACAGGTTTGAAGGCCATTGTTTCTTTTGTTATAAGTATGGACATAAGGCTGCATTTTGTAATAGCTTTTTGAGAAAGATAAATGCACATAACAGTCATGAAAGGTCTAATTTTGAATATGGAAGAGGACATGGTAAAACTAGTCAAAATAATATAAACTATTCTTACAATAGATTTGACACCTTAAGATATGAGACTGAATGTTACAAGTGTAACAACTTTGGGCATGTGTCAAGAAATTGTCCTGTGAGTTTTCAGAAATTTAATGAACCCACTTACACAGATCTGAAAACCAAATATTGGAAAAAGAAAAGTGAAAATCTGAACACTGAAAAATGAACTATAGCGCTACAAACAGAACATAAAGTAAAATGGGTTGTAGATAGTGGATGTTCAAAGCATAAGACGGGTAGAAAACAATTCTTTGTTGAACTAGATGAAGGAAAAGAAGGTATAGTCACCTTTGGAAATGATCAATCAGCTAGGATAGTTGGAAGAGGAACTGTATGTCTAAACAACAAGAAAATCGTGGCTGAAAATGTCTTATTGGTTGAGGAAATTGAACATAACTTATTGAGTGTAACTCAAACTTGTGATAAAGGTCTCTTTATGATTTTTTATTCAAAATGATGTCAAATCAGAGATATAAAATCAAATAAACTAGTTGGAACAGCCACAAAAAATTCAAGCAACATTTACATACTAGATGAAGAAAAAGAAAAATGTTATCTTGGAAATGAAGATGAAAGTTGGTTGTGGCACAAAAGACTTGGACACATTAACTTTGAAAATCTGATTCAGTTGAATAAAAAGGAAGCAATAAGAGATTTACCTGTCATAAAGGATCTTTCAAGTTCTGTCTGCAAGCAATGTCAACATGGTAAGCAAACTAGAGTTAAATTCAAAACCAAAAAACATTCAACAACTACACCATTGGAAATAGTACATGTTGATGTCTGTGGACCTATGAGAACAACAAGGTTAAAAGGAGAAAKATATTTTCTACTATTTGTGGATGACTTTACTAGAATGACATGGATGTTTTTATTGAAAAAGAAATCTGAAACTTTTAGCTATTTTCAAACCTTCAAGGAATCAACTGAAAATGAATGTGACATGAAAATTAAATGTTTAAGATCAGATAATGGAGGGGAATTTGTGTCTAAGGAATTCAACAGACACTGTGATGAAAATAGGATAAGAAGACATTTTTCTGTTATTGAAACACCTCAACAAAATGGAGTGGTTGAAAGAAAAAATAGCACTGTTATGGAGATAGCTAGAACTATGTTCAATGAATCTAAACTAAGTAATATACTATGGCCTCAAGCTGTTCATACTGTTGTTCACATTTTGAATAGAAGTTTGCTGAGAAACAATCATTTTAAGACACCCTATCAGTTATGGAAAGGCAGACCAGCTACTGTTAAACATTTCATAATTTTTGCCAATAAATGTTATATCAAAAGAGTTGACAAGCATTTGGGTAAGTTGGAATCTAGAACAGATGAAGGTATTTTAGTTGGGTATTCATGTTCAAGGAAAGCTTATAAATGTTACAACTTCAGATTGAACAAAATAGTTGAAGCCATAGATGTTAAATTTGATGAGTCATCATTTTTTAAGTCTAAATCTAAACAAAAGAATCATCAAATATATGAGATAGATGACAAGCATAAAATGAATGATGAGGTAAGTGAAATAGAAGAAATTAAAGCTGTCGACAGTGAACAATTAATTCCTACTCTGACACAGGGCACAACTCCATCCAAAAGCATGACTCCATCAAAGACTCCAAGCAAGAGAATACAGAAAAATCACCCTGAAGAACAGATAATTGGTGACATAAATGCAGGTGTTGAAACAAAAAGCAAAAGACAAGAATCCATCTCAACTCATGAACATGTATCTTTACTTTCTCTGATTGAACCCAAAAGTATTGTAGAAGCAATTAAAGATGAATACTGGATGAAAGCAATGAATGAAGAACTTAGTCAAATAGAAAAAAATAAGACATGGTAATTGGTTCCTAGACCTTTGAATAAGAATGTCATAGGGGCTAAATGGGTTTTCATAAATAAGATGGATGAAGCAGGTAAAAACAAGGCTAAATTGATTTGTAAAGGGTATGCACAGGTAGAAGGAATAGATTATGGAGAAACTTTTGCTCCTGTTGCAAGAATGGTATCCACTAGACTGATTTTAGCTTATGCCAGTTCTAAACACATTAAAGTTTACCAAATGGATGTAAAGTCTGCATTTTGGAATGGTGATTTAAAAGAAGAAGTATATATGGAACAACCAGAGGGTTTTTAGGTACAAGAAGCAGAACAGTATGTTTACAGATTAAAAAAAGCATTGTATGGGTTGAAGCAAGCACCAAGAGCTTGGTATTCCAAACTTGACAATTACTTGAGGCAGCAAGGATTCAGGAAATGTAACACTGATAGTAATCTATATATTAAAGAAGAAAATGATAGTCTGATCATTGTTGAGATCTATGTATATGATATCATTTTTGGTAGTGATGATAATAGGCTCAGTAAACAATTTGCTAAAAGTATGCAGAAAGAGTTTGAGATGTCCATGCTAGGAGAAATGAAGTTTTTCTTAGGCTTGCAAATTACTCAATCTGATAAAGGTATTTCCATTTATCAAACCAAGTATATAAATGAAATTCTTAAGAAATTTCAGATCGAAGATTCTAAACCAGTTGGCACTCCCATGGTTACTGGTTATAAATTAAGTAAGTTTGATGATACTAAAGATGTTGATCAGACAATATACAGATCTATGATTGGTAGTCTTCTTTATGCTACAGCTACAAGACCTGCTATTATGCATGTGGTTTGTCAAGTTGGCAGGTTTCAAGCTTCACCAAAAACTTCTCATCTACTTGCAGTCAAAAGAATTTTCAGATATCTTAAGGGGATAGCAGAGTATGGTTTGTGGTATCCTACAGATAATCAGCTTGATTTATATGCTTTCACTGATGTTGATTAGGCAGGTTGTGTTGATGACGGGAAGAGTACTAGTGGAGCATCATTTTTTCTTGGAGGATGTCTTTTAAGTTGGTCAAGTAAAAAACAATCAGCAGTGTCTCTGTCTACTGCTGAAGCATAATAAATAGCAGGTCCAACTTGTTGCACTCAGGTTCTATGGATGAAACAGATGCTGGAAGATATACATATTCATTACGATGAACCTATACCTATTTTTTGTGATAATACCAGTGCAATTAGTATTTCTAAAAATCATGTTATGCATTCAAAAACAAAGCACACTCCCATCAAATTTCACTTTCTAAGAGAGCAGGTTATGTCTAAAGTTATTAAACTGGAATATGTTGGCACAAAGGATCAGATTGCAGATGTATTTACTAAACCTTTACCTAAAATGCAATTTGACAGTGTCAGGGATCAGTTGGGGGTTTACCCTCTGTAATTTCATTTCACACTCAAAATTTGCACGGGCTTCATTATAAAATCAGAGTGCACAAGTTTATTGACTATTTTGATAGGGGGAATTGCTGCTGAAATGATACATCTCTACAGGTGGTTTTTCTTTGTTCAGAGGGAGTATGGTTGTTTCATTTTCCATAGATGTCAAAAGGGGGAGAAAGAGAATTAAAATTTTCCATCAATGTCAAAGGGGGAGTTTGTTGGTCAGTTTGCACAGGGCTTGGTTTTGTCATTAATATCAAACTTAAATCATCCGGAAATTCAGAAGGAGTGCGCAGTAGAACAGAATGGATCTCAGGCGTTAGATCTGAGCGTAGGGCCCGACCGTCGTCAGATCCAGAAAAACCTAAAGTGCTAGGAGAAGAAGGCTTACAAAATCTCGAAAGTAGGAGGACCATTCATCTTCGAGAGGGACACATGGATACAGATCAACATTTCGTTGACTGAGAGGTCAAAGGAAGGAGAGCTCTAACCTCTTGAACTCGCGATATGTGAAATCGCGAAATAATCTTAGTCGTTAGATCAAGGATTGATCTGGACCGTTGATCAAGTACGACGAAGGCTCGTGGAGTTGCGAAATCACGATAAAATCTTGACCGTTGATCCAAGAGTGACACGTGGCAGCTATTTAGCACGTGTCAATCCAGGTGTGATGTCAGCGGGTTTACGTCACATCGAAACATTTCATCACAGAAACGCTAAAATATCGAAATGCGAAAACGCCGAAATGTCGAAGCCGTCAGATCAGTTCAGGGATCGTGACTTGAAGTGTCGAAACACTTCATCACAGAAATGTCGAAACGCCGAAATGCGAAACGCTGAAATACCTTTTTGGTGTAGGCAATGGTTACCACCGATGGTCATGTGAGAGGTAGGAGCTAGCACGAAGCTAAGCTCTATTTCAGGATTTGCAACTTGTAGTGTCAAGACTCTTTGACACAAAATTGCCGAAATGTCGAAATGCAAAATGCATTTCGATTAACCTGTGGTCACGGCCAATGGGCATATGGGTTAGCACAAGTGGCTTGCCAAAACGCTCAAGGGTTATTCTATGCTGAAAAATCAAAACGGATGTATGTTCATCGAACGATGCTGGTTAAATATTTAAACTGATCGTGTGGCTATTGTTCTTCTTTATGCCTTGACCAATAATAATCACTGTAAAATAGTTATTCAGTTATTGTAACTGAATCTTCGAAGCCTGAGGGTTTGAGTGTACGCTCTGGATGTACAGGGTAGAAATAAGTGAAATTTGGTGAGATGAATGATGGTGTTTATGGAATTAATGGTACAGCCCTAACTCTAAGGTAAAATTCATTTTCTGTAAATGAATATAAAACCCTAATAAAATCATAAAGGGACAGTGAGAAGAAATGATGAAGATATAGCAGAGATCAAGGGGAGAAGAATGGATTTTGATATGATTGTATAAACAGAGAGGACTTGAATGATGAATCATTTGCTAGAGAAGATAAAGAGTTGGTTTGCAGGTTCTTAGTGACAGAGAAGGATTCCAGGGTGGTAGGGAGGAGCAAGGGGAGATTGTAAAAGTCTCCTTGTACAAGTTGGTGCTTGTACATCTGGGAGTTGTAGCTTCCATTCATTAGGTGCTGAAAAACAGAGGTAACAGCCTCATCTAGGTTGTAGCTCAGATAAAATAAGAATGTAAAGAGGAGTTGGAGCTTACCTTTCATTCATAAGAAGAAGAGGTTTTTTCCCTTTTGGGTTTCCTCGTGAAAAATCATTGTATCATTGTTTCATTTATGTGATTGTATATTTATTGGTTAAATGTATTACTGCAAGTTAAATGTTAAAGGCATGATTTATTGATTAATAAGTAATCTTCTTTAAAAATGAAAGAAATTTTATACAACTGATTCACCCCCTTCCCCCCCCCTCTCAGTTGACTTATCCTTTCAACATTTTGCTACCCAGAAGAAGCTGAAGCACTTGAGGAAGAGTCCACAAAAACCAAGCACTTGAGGAAAAGTCCACCACAAAAACCATGAGTGTGTTTTGTTCAAAGCATGCAGGAAGAGGTTAAGAAAATTGAACATGTAAGTAAATGTTAGGAGAAGAACAATGTTTCAAATTGCATACCACAAAAGGTTGTGGAAAACCTTGGTGAAGAGCATTGTGGAAAACCTTGGTGAAGAGCATTGGAAAAAACAAGAGCATTGGAGAAAATGTAAGTAAATGTGAGGAGAAGAACAATGTTTCAAATTGCATACCACTAAAGGTTGTGGAAAACCTTGGTGAAGAGCACTGGAGAAAACAAGAAGCTTCTAGCTAAAGACTTCTCGAAAGAGGAGATTACAGAGCATCAAGCCACTGAAGATAAGGCTGATTTGTAAGTTGTAGAAAACAATTTGTAAGTTGTAAAAAACAAAGGCAAGAATGTGATCTATCTCTTGGAGATATCCAAGATGTAGACCTCATTCACAACATTCAGAACATGGCTGAACAAGGGACCATTATGGAGAAGATTCTCGGAAGAGGAGATTACAGAGCATAAAACCACTGAAGATAAGGCTGATTTGTAAGTTGTAGAAAACAAAGAGGCCTAAGAGAAGTGGGTAATGTGATCTATCTCTTGGATATAGAAGATATCCAAAATGTAGACCTCATTCACAACATGGTTGAACAAGAAACCATTATGGAGAAGATTGTTGTAGAAACGAAGGTGAAACTTTTCCTAAATATGGTGAAATTTGACTTTATACAAAGGAGTTTGGTTGTCGAGGTGAACTGAGTTTTGGAGGTGAAGATTTCAAAGGGAAATGTGTTTGAACAAATTATCCTAAGTGGATTGGAATAAGGTGGAGATTGACTGATGGATGAACAATCTATGGAGGTGAAGATTACGAAGGGAAATGTGTTTGAACAAATTATCCCAAGTGGATTGAAATAAGGTGGAGATTCACTGATGGATGAACAATCTATGGAGAGAATGAAAGATTGGATGTGGAATTTTGGAGTGCATTAATGGAACATTGTCGAGAGTGAATCCATAGTTCGATAGGTGGAGAAACTAGAGTGCTATACCTTTGAACCTGGAAATTCAAATTTTTTAAAACATTTAACATTAATACCTCTGAATCTGGAAGTTCAGATTTTTTAAAACATTTAACATTTTTTAAAACAAAGGGAATATGATGCAAAGCATCATCACCTTTCTAAAAACCTCCGCACAATCGGTAGACTACACCATCATTCCAAAACGTGACAGTGTTGCCTGCCAAATGAAGAGACAGTCTTTCATGCCAAATGAAGAGCCACGTTCAGTAATATTTGTATAAGATTAAATAATTTTATTAATTCCAACAAATGACCACAAAAGTAGGTAAATGGGACTGATAGCTACATCAAGTGTGGTTACAATGTGGGAGTGCAGCGGGGCCTCATGAGCATTGCTAAGACTCAGAGGAGCTTTGCAGACGCACTTAAAGGAGCTGTGCAAACGCACTTAGAGGAGCTGTGCATACCAGAGGGCATTGCAAAATGGGTGGAATGCCAATCTTGTGGCTTGCATGCCATTAATAGATTTCTAAGTAGTTGGGTAGATTGTAGGAGCTTTGCAGACGCACTTAGAGAAGCTGTGCATACCAGAGGGCATTGCAAAATGGATGGAATGCCAATCTTGTGGCTTGCATGCCATTAATAGATTTCTAAGTAGTTGGGTAGATTTATGAATAGTAGATTTCTAAGTAGTTGGGTAGATTTATGAATAGTTGGGCTTGTGCTGCCCTAGATTTTTGAGGAGTTGTGCTTATGCTGCCGTAAGAATGTAATAGGATAGCTAGCATCTTGGTTTATATGAGCATTTCCAGTTCTGTGTTTTTAACAGTGAATGGTTCCTGCATCTTGGTTTATATGAGCATTTCCAGTTCTGTGTTTTTAACAGTGAATGGTTCCTGCATCATCTTGGTTTATTTATATGAGCATTTCCAGTTCTGTGTTTTTAACAGTGAATGGTTCCTGTTCATGAGTTTATACAACAGTCCAGTTGTGTTAATCTCTTTTTTTAATTCTCTATGTTTAAATTGATAGCGGACCTGCCTCCCCATTCTGTCATCATCATTTCAGCGGGCCTGGCTCCCATTCCATCTGCATCATTTTGAGTTTTTCTTCTATTTGTCAAGTTTCGTGGAGTCTTGAACGGAGTTTTGCCGAGTCGCTAATTTTCGCCAAGCCTCAGGGAAGCCAAATCTTTGCCAAGTTGAAATCTAACAACTTTGACCAAAACATGCAGCATAACTCAAAGATCAACCACTTTCCTTTGGTTCTATTCATTTTGTGGATTCAATCTGTTTACCTGGTATTTTGGCGGTTTTCTGGTGAATCTCTATGATGGTCCAAAGCTTCAAAGTACGATAAGGAAACAGTTTTTGCTCTCAAGCCACTTTGAACTCTGATTCCTTGGATCTGACCCAAAGCTCTCTCTCTCTGCTACTTCATCAAGATGGTCCAAAGCTTCAAAGTACCATATGGAAACCATTTTTTATCTCAAGCTACTTTGAACTCTGCTTCCTTGGATCTGACCCAAAGCTCTCTCTGTCTGCTACTTCATCTTGTGGGTTTTTTCAATCATCTCCAATGGTTTAAAAACGAATGTATCATGCTTCTGTCTTCTTTGAAAAATATTAAACTAAATTTTGATTATTCCAAGGTTTCATGTTCACTTGTATCCTTCTTGTTTACAAACTTGTATCGTCGTGTGATGGTAAACATGTATATTTTCTTTAAATGCCGTGTTGATCAAGATGTAATCTTCATGCAAAGCTTTGATTTGAAGCACGGATACCCAATTAAGAAAATGTCTGAGCATCAAAATTGAAAATATCTTTGCAATTCTTTGTTTCTGACAAAATAATAAGCAAGAGGTACTGTCCACATTTAAAAGGGGACACGAGAAGAAGTATACACAACGACAAATTTATTACTGAAGTCGGGTAATTACAAATTGAATACTACATAAACCAAATTGCATATATGGTACTTAAACTACTACCAGCCTTATTGAACTGTGACTACTACACAAACAATTTTCAACTGAACACGACCTTTGTTTCTCTCTTCTGCTGCACTCACCTGTCTGTTGATCTGTGACTACTACACAAACAACTTTCAAGTTTCAACTGAACATGACATTTGTTTCTCCCTCTTCTGCTAGACTCTCAACAAAATACTCTTACAGTATGGTACATAACTGATATGGAAATTACCCATAATAAATGCCTAAAAAAGCAGGGCAAAATCAAATCTAATAAGTTAAATTCCTAATAATTCCCCCACTAAACAGAGAAAGGACCGCACACATGCTAATTTATTCACTCATCAACCAAATACTTACAGATTGAATGCTGCCATAAACCGAATGACAGGCATGCTACTTCTTGGGACCATACCTGACTTATTGAACTGACACACAAAGAAATATAAATCAACTGGTCATCACCACCTCTGTTTCCTCCTTCCTTCCACTATAACAAACTTCTAAATACACTCAAATTTTTATACAATGCCAGTTTGAAAATACCAGCAACGTATCCCTCGTGAAATGAAAAACTCAAAACCTGCTTATCTAAACTAGGTCAAAATGTTGCAGGGTATACTGATGTACTGTAAGACGTGCGGTATAAGAATTCACAGCCTGTTTGATAGCGAGGTCCGGCATGATGGGGAGCCCCTTTTACTCGATATCTGGCAGTTCGGAGATGATATTTCATAGTCTGGATCAAGCATACTCAAAAGAAACTGCCTTTCCTGCATGTGCATAAACCATATCCATTATCAGGTGAATTGACACCTATGCAGATGAAATTTCTACATTTAACTTCTGAGCAAGTGCTGCAAGTTTACAGATCAAAAAACACAGCAAGGATCATTGAGTGTTACATAGTTCTATATAAGCTTAATAATCTTTTCATCTCAGAATTCAAAATAGCGATTTACGGGACTCAGAGGTTTTTACTTACACTATCTGAAAACTGTGGACTAGGAATCCCATCAACAAAAGACCGGAAGAAGGGAGTTACATGTATGGGCGAGCAACACTCAGCAAATGAAGACATGGGGACAAGTCTCTCATCTTCTTGTTCAGTCTGCTCGAATGAAATTACTAGCACAGCAAAAAGAACCCAGATACTTTTAAATAAGATACAATGATGAACAATTATGCTGTTTTTTTCTGAAACAAAAAACTGAACATAATAGAAATCACAGCCTCTAAATACCATGTTGAGCTGCAGTTGAGCAAGAATATCCATCCTTCCTTCTCACATGGACTTGTTCTTTTTCTTCTGTATTTGTAGAGCTGGTCTGAAAACTTCTATTGTTGCAAACAGACACAGGAGTCCCAATCTGAAGCAGGTTGTCTTTGGGCATGTCAATGAAATTCATATGATAATTTGAGCCAAGACTAAACTCGGAACTTTCCTGAGAAGTCTTCTCACATGGTTCACATAGTTTAGGCAAGGAAGGCATATGAAGCCTGGCACCACACATTAAGGTATTAGAGGCCAAGATTTTTTTTTTAAATGTAACAAATGTTTACAATTAAAGATGAGAGTTTTATTATTACCTCTTTGAAGGTGGACAGGTTGCCTCTGGGCCTTTCTCCTTGTCAGTTAGAAGAGGCGTTGAAGCATTTGTTCTAAGGTCGAGACATGGACTTGATTCTTTCATCTCATCTTTATTTCTCAAGTGACTTTCCTTTCCTTGAATCAGCATTCCATCCAGTTCCTGGATAATACTATTTTATGAAATACTAGAAAAGTACCACCCTAAGCCAAAACAAGAACAACTAATTTGCAAACTAAAATGGCTAAATGGTCAATCATCTTTTCTTTTATTATTTATTTTGAAATATTTTATGCTTTTTGCATATGCCTTTGCAGATGCATCAGGGTGTCTTACATTGGGATCTCGAATTGAGCAACAAGGAAAAAAGCCACAAATATAGATGCTAGGGTACAGTTGCATAAGAAATTCTTCTCTACAGCCCCCATTATATAAATGAATTTGATTTAAGGACATATTACAAACTTACAGATGTACTCGGCCTCACCTCTGAAGAATTTTCAAGTTTTTGATTCAATGTATCTACTTTGCGTCTTTGAACTAGTGTGCTTAAAAGTTCTGCTTGCTGAGTCAAAGCTGAAAGCTTTGGATTGTCGGTTGAGAGAAACGCATTTTGTAGCTTGGAACCTGCAACTTAACATAATTTGAATGAGTTCATCGATCATAGACAAAGTACTTCAAGGCTTCGAAGAATGTTCAGAATGTAAGATATTTGTAATCAGCATGGATACTCTATAAAACAGAAGAATAGGAGTAGCTATTATTTCAGAAAGAAAACCTTGGTTGACTGGCCTCTTAATTGCAGCGAAGGGATCACGTTGGCTTGAATGGCCAAAGGATACTAAGAATGCTTTGTTGGTTAAATGATCATGTGGCAAAACAGCAAGGGCTGTTCTACACTGCAACATGGAGTCTGGTCCTCTATCCTCAGTCGTCAATTTGATGGCTCCGTCCCCTGGAAATACTCCTGAAGTATTACT
>ML791869.1:414821-425268 GCA_009831015.1 Picea engelmannii
AAGGGAACTAGCCCTTTTCAAGGTAAATGTTAGCCTAATAATCCTAAAGTTTATTTAGATGGGTATTTTTCCTAGAATAATAAAGTTATTTTAGAAATTATGTATTTCCTAGGAGATAGATTGAACTTATCACATTCTTGTTATATTGATCATCCTTGAATTGTTGGTCAAGAACATATGGCATGTTGAGATAAGGTTAAAGAGGTTATATGTACGCTATGCCTCTCGCCTGTTATGAAATAATTTTTATCTGATCAATAAAATTAAGTGTCTAGGGACAATTCTGGAAATTAACAGTAAAGAAACTTGATGATCCCTGTAAAAAGGCCTTTTTTATAGAAGCTAGGGACAGGAAACCAGCACAGAATGGAGTAATGAAACACAAAGGAAGAACCCAACAACAACATGACAGGAGGGAGACTCCAGTGCTGCTCAGTCGAAGGACAGCGGTGAGAATCATTGCAACTATTGTGGTATAGATGGACATACTGAGACAAAATGCTTGAAATTCCCCCTGCAATTGCATCCTAAATGTCAGAAGAAAGCTTCAAAGCAAACTCTCCCCCATATTTAGGGCCAATGAGGATGAGTTAAAAAAACCACCAGCTAATGAGGATGAGTTGAAAAAAATCAGTGCCAAGAGAGAACAGTTGTTCTACATCAAGATCCAAATGAAGATGTTGAAGAAGGTCACTGCAC
This sequence comes from Picea engelmannii, assembly GCA_009831015.1. Classification (NCBI taxonomy): domain Eukaryota; kingdom Viridiplantae; phylum Streptophyta; class Pinopsida; order Pinales; family Pinaceae; genus Picea; species Picea engelmannii. The sequence goes on from ML791869.1 coordinate 415,521, forward strand.
TGTTGTTCTACATCAAGATCCAAATGAAGATGTTGAAAAAGGTCACTGCACTGTTTAACCAGTGAAGTCAGAAGAATCTGACCTCATAGGTGTTGGTGCAGAAATTGGGATTAAATACCGACAAGCATCCAGAACATTGTCCGTTGCAATGGCTCCGCAAGACAATGTAAGTTCAAATTTGGCATATCAGTTCATTTCATTGATAAAGTGGAATGTGATGTAGTCCCATTAGATGTCTGCAAGGTAGCCTTTTGCATCACTTTTGTGGAATCGCAATGCCATATACAATGACTGCATAAATATAGGTGATTAAAGATGGAAATCCATTCCTAGTTAATGCTTATAAAAGTAAGCAGAAAATATCTTTGGTTTCAGCCAATCAAGCCAAGATATCAATCAAAGCAACCAATCAACTTGTAACAACAGTTATTAAACTGCAGGATAATCAAGCTCCAGAACCAAGTCTTTAAATACTGGTTTGCCTCCAAAGAGAGAGATGGAGAATGGAATGTGTCTTCAAATAGTGGTTTTCCTCCAAAGAGAGGTGGAGCATGAAATGCCACTACCATTCAACTCAATTGATTTTTTGTGGGACCAAGAACATTCAAATTGAGGAGGTCTGATCAGTAACAGATCTAGCAAAGAAGAAGCCAGCAGTCAACATGGCCCTCTCCAAATGCAGTGACAGAATAAGCCCAGTCAACAAGGCACGTTAGCACCATATTGTCGTAACTACCTAACCAATGGATGGGCAGTTGGCCAACGACTTTCCTGGCCAAGGGAGAAAAGAGGACATTCTTCTTCTGACTGAAAAGGAAAAACAGAGAGGGTGTTCATAGTTGAATGTTGTAGGAGACTCAAAACCATCTGTATGCAGAAATGGTAACCAAATGCACTGAATCTGAACAGAGAGCTCTGTAACCATTAATGTCCTTTGATAAAACAGAATATTTGTTTGGCAGTGCAATTTGCATATTTTCTCGCATGGAAAATTTAGGGGCTATATTTTTGCCCATGGGTTAATTTTCAATATTTTTTTTCAAAAATAGATTAACAAATTCTTGTTTTTTCAAAAAGTGATTCTCCTAAATTTTATAGGATAAAATTATTTTATTTAAAAATTAATCCAAATTTTTTAGAAACTATATAAAAATTTTAGAAATTTAAATATTTTTACAAAATTATCACCAAACATTTTATAGTTGGTATTTCAAGACTTAATAAAATTCACCAAGGTTTATATACTTTGAGATAAATATGGATCCTTAAAATTATCCTTGTAATGTCTCCACATAAATGATAAACCCTTGTTGTGTTAATGTGTGCATACCGTATTTTCTGTGTTCGTTATTTCATTGATACTCTGCAGAATCTTGAATGCAAGCATTTTTACTTCTGTCACTGTAATTTCAGATTTCAGTGTTACTGTATGCCTGTTAGAACTTAGAAGCTCTGTTCTTTGTTTCTATTTCCCTGTTAGAACTGCTAATACATTGATAGCAAGCATTGAAGACACGAAAAGAGGGATTAAGTCTGTACAGCGATGCAGTGGTGAAAACACTTACAGTCAACAGGAAGTGTTCCATCACTAAAAGCCAATCTCAGTAATCTCACTACAAGGATCGGATAAACAAAAAATCTATAGAACAAGACTGCCTCTATGAAAGTGCAAATGCAAGCTAGGAACGAGCACTCGAAAATACCAGGAAAATACAGATTGCCTTGAAACAAAAATAAATAAAAAGTAACACATGTCAAGTAGGATGTGATACCAATGAAATCCAAGTAAACGAGCATATACCACTGGATGATTCAACAGGCAGGCAGGAGTATGTACGACGTGAACAGATTGACAGTGGCAGGCATATCCTTCTTAGAAAAACAACAATGTCACAGGAAACTGCATCTATAGAATTTTTATTACGTTTGCCTCATAGCTGATGTCACTCAAAACTGAAATGAAAAATTTATATTTGAGCAGACTCCCATTGTTCACCAAAAAACAGAGGCTAAAGATCAAAGACCTACTCTCGAAAAAGTAATGCTGGTTGTGTTAAAACTTACTTGTCCTATAGACAAGGATCCTTCTCGATTGCTATAGTTTATAATGTCAGTTTTACAAGTTCATTCCTCGATGTTTTACATAGCATTATGACCAAGTTACCCCAAATAGTTATTAACAGATCTAATTTTGATCTAAAATACGGCAGAAGTAATCACATCAAAATCTGCTCTCAGAAATTAGAAAAAATACAGTTTCTTGCCCACCTTATTCACCAACACCCAGACTCGTGAAGTCATGTGGTTCTGGGAAACAGATGCTTGGGATACGCCCCTGCATCTTATCTTCCAACTGAGATCCTTCTACCTGTGTCTGGTGAGCTAGCTATTAGTGTTTACAGTGTACACTAAACGATACATTCTGGTGATGCAAAATACCCCTATCCATAAGAGAACGTTGTATTTCCAATGAAGGCTCTGAAAAAAGGATGAGGTAGGGTGGGCATGTTTCTTCAAACAGCTTCAATGTGTGTGTGACATGTGAGAGATAGAGAACACTGGACTGTGGCCAAATGATAAATTGTTCAGTACCCAACTCACCCACGACTATCAGGTTTTAGCCCCGATCGTCTACAGCAAACCAGGCATCGCTAGACCTACAAGTCCTATTAATCATTACAAAAAATGGAAAGAAGAGATGAGCATCAGAAAGATGGGAATTCATTTATGGGTAATAGGGCAATGGACCAGGCCTAAAAATCAATGGGCGAAAAAGAGCATGCATATTATTCGAAAACAAATGCAGTTTAAGACGAAGAAGATGTACTTTTTCAGTGCCATATCTGAAATCATATACATAATTAGTAAAAGAGAGCTAATAACACGGAATCACAGACTACATCGACTATTGTGGAGCAAAAAAAATCTTACAGAAATCAACTCTGCTAATAAGCTGAACGACAGACTACATCGACTACTGTCGAGAAATAAAATCTTACAGAAATCAACTCCGCTAATAAGCTGAACGACCCATTTATGGTCGCAGACGAATGATCAATCAAAATGACCTTATTAAACCACTGCTGCAAAAGCAAACCCAATGGACCTCATCGATTTGATTCAATTCAATATCAAATCCCAACATTAGATTATCCACCGATTCATATAATAAATTACCTCTCAGTTCCATTAATCCTAACCTGCTCCCGAAGTATGTTATCTTCCTGTCCAGACATCCATGAACCCAAAACCTTCAAAAACCAATCGTGTTCACTAATTGCAGATAACAGAAACTAACAATAACCCATTTCTTTATTGCAGCTAGTTAGTTGTGATTACAGGAGCTGGTCATACATACCTGTTCAGACCATGTAACAAAATGCCTGTCTCCCCGAGACTTATCAGGATTATTATTGTTGTTACTGGCTTGGAACTGCAAATGCCCAAGTGGATTCATCTCTTCATTAACTCAACATTCACTCATTCACTTGTCTGCTCCGAAAGCTGCGCCCTCAATCAACCAATCATATATATATATATAACACTAGATTTTCATGGAGGCTCCCACCTGCACAAACTTAGGAGCGTCTCCACTCACTGTGTACTGGAATAATCGGCTATTTCTGTATAGATAACCAGCTCTATATCATGTATATTCGTCGAAAATCCATTTGGGTATTATGTATATTAGTTCAGATAACAGTATGAGTATCAGAGCAAGAACAAGGACAGTCTAATGGTGTATCTGGCTTATAAGAGCGGGCAAACGAGGGATGAAAAGGTTCAAAATACTTACAGACGGACAGAGTAACTTTGGTCTTTACTATTTGGCCCTTGCATTCAATGCCCATACAAATACTTTCAATGATGCCCATGTAAGACGGTACATGACGTTCACGTGACGACATAGTAAATTCACTTTATGTCTGGCGTGGGATAAGGCCACTCAAACCGCCCTTCTGCTTTTTTTTGTTTTTCAAAAATTCACTTTAAATTCGGTTAAAATCTCAACTGTCGAACTCTGTAAACTGGAATTTAAGATTCAACTGAAAATTGTAAATTTCGAATAAATGAATACACTTTTGTACATTGTATTAAGGATTTTAAGTTGTTTTATGATTTATCCAAATAAATGAAATTGTAAATTTAACATATTATTGTAATTTTGGTAAGTCTTGGCTAAATCTTTTATTTTTTGGGTTTTTTGGTTAGCATCTACATTTGGATAAAATTGTTATTTTCTGTTGTTTAAATTGTATTTTTGAATGTGTAAATGGATTCAGCCTGTTGAAAAACCACTAAAGCATTAAGATTATAATAATAATAATAATAATTCATTTTTAAGGTCACGGTTAAGCCAGACACCTAATTGGTGTATGAGACCCCCTTGTTTATGGGACAAGGGATCCCCAGCGATTTGATGGTAAAGTCAAACTTAACCACTCAAATATGCAGATCTAACCATTCTTCACCAAATTTTACACAAAATCAAACGAAAAAAGTCACAGAAAAACAGCCAAAAAATAGAACATTTAGACTACTACTTTCTAATTTATCAAATTCTTAAAAAATAAATACTAAAAATATATTCTTCTTTTGCTGTAATTGTTGTAGGAATATAAATAAAGTTTACTATTAAAACATTCAGTTATATACATCATCATAAAGTAATTGGTTTACTTTGTACATCACCTATAAAATATCATGAACACCCCTGGAAATTATAATGAAAGTAGTCTGATAACACGACCAGTATCAAATGAGTATTGCCCAACTAATATATCCAGCTTTGTAACGTTGTTATCGACGGTAGACTTTCCATTCATTCTCTGGTTTGAATATATTTCATTCTATGTTTTGTAGCTTTGCTTTCCACTGTAGACTTTTTACTAACATGTGTATGATAAAGGGTTTCTAGATTCTTTTTATTATTTTCTGCTTTGGACTTTTTCTTAAAGTGTGTAAGAATCATTTGTCCTCTACATCTACTAAAATTAATCATAGATTTTTCAGATAAATGGTATATTAATTTTAAATTTTCATAAATAATAAATAAATAATATTTCAAATTTTAATTTTAAAATATTATAAAATAACTTTATTTAATAGTTATAATTTTTGGTTTTTTAGATTATTTATATTGTATTATAAATAAATTTGAATTTTGATAAATTAAAAAAGATGATATAAAAAGTGAGTGGATTTGGAGAAAGCTAAATTTAATTGCATCAATATATATAATAAAATTATTAATAATAATATTATCTTTACAAAATACTCTAAGAAAATGTTGAAGAATTTTTAGAAATTTATCTTTAAAAAAAATTGTTAAATAATTATCATTTTTGTTTTTGAAAAAATATTATTTATATTGATAAAAAATAAATAAATAAATAATATAAAAAAAAATGCAAGTAGAAGATCTCAAATCTAAAAGAAGTAAAAAAATTAAATTATATATTAAAAAATGTTAAATAATTATCATTTTTGTTTTTGAAAAAATATTATTTATATTGATAAAAAATAAATAAAAAGATAATATAAAAAATGCAAGTAGAAGAACTCAAATCTAAAAGAAGTAAAAAAATTAAATTATATATTAAAAAATGTTAAATAATTATTATTTTTTTTTAAATATTATTTATATTAATAAAAATAAATAAATAATATAATATAAAAAATATACAAATAGAAGAACTCAAATCTAAGAGAAGTAAAAAAAATAAATTATATATTCAAATAATATAACAAACATAAAACAAAGATGTTCTCTAAAATAAAATAAAGAGAATACAACGCAACAAAGCTTCTACATAACTTACAAAATAATAAGTCAAATAAAATGTCGAATATCTCAAAAATGAAATCTAACATAATAGATTTAAAGTAGAATAATTTTGTCCTCTCTACAATGTGGACAAAAATCATATTTAAAATTATTGTTCCCTCTTTGAAGAAAACCTCTCAATATATCAATAATAATGCAAATATCTTTAACTTGTTAGAAAACTTGAAGGACAACATTGTGTGGAGACAAGTCACCCACTTCACTTTTGCATTTCAGGTGCTCCTTCTATTTAGTATGTCTTGGAAGAAGGAATGTGATAACAAGCATTTAGAGATAAGAAGGATGCACTTTCTAAGAAAGCACTAAAAGACGTGGTCGGTAGACTCTCCATTTTCCACTGTGATAGTGGAATTGAAAGTTCTACGACCTGCATTAGTATTTTCTGATCATGTATCCTGTTCGATTTGTAAGGAAGTGTTTTTTGGGTTGCCTGTGGAGGACGACAAGTTTCAGAAAAGTGAAAGGCATGTGTACTGAGAGAGTCTTGGACTGTTGTCCCACCTTTGTTCAAGGCGACTTTTTGTATTGTCCGCTATCTGATTTTGTTCGGCTCTTGGACAGTGGTTCATAGCATGCTGATGTCATACTGTAAATGAATTTATACTATTTATAGATTTGAGTAATTTTTCCTTGGAAAAAAGCATTGAGAGATAATCATTGAGTCTTGCAAACTCAAATGAATTTTCACTACATAGCCACAACTATAGGGGATGAAGTGTGAACATGTAGCCTAAAGAGGTCCTTGAGTAGGTTCAATTGTTGAATCCACTAAATCATTGGACCATTAGGGAATAACAACCTAAATGCAAATAAGAAATTGCATCATATTTTCTAAGTTTTAGTGTCGTCATCCCAATTCATGTGAAAAATTACATTATATTTTTCAAGTTATAGTGTTCTTATACAATTTGAGTGGACCTAATAATTAAACACTTTAGCTACTACCTTAAAAACATATTATTATTATCATCCCAAAAAAATTTCTAAAAAATATATATTTTTTTTAAATATATATATTCTTAAGATATAATAAAGAATTATGTTTTAATAACCAATTTAAATGATAAACAATATCAAATTATTTTTATCATCTTTTCATTAAGAAATAAAACTTTGTTTAATTTTTTTTTAAATTTTTACAACAAAAAATATTAATATATTTTTATTTAGATTTGAATATATATATATATATATATATATATATATATATAACCCACATTGTATTAAAAGAGCGTGATTTTGTCTTTATCGTTTATTTGGTTTATTGTCTTGTAGATTGTGTGTAATAATAGTGACTGGTCTTCGAAATAGCAATACTCGGATTATTTAAAAACCTTTTTTAAGTAAAGAATAAAAAACATGATTAACTGTCGCTCCCTTCTTTTACGACGCACTTCATAGCTGTAAGTCAAACAAATTTCTCTCAATTATTTTTCAATTTGAATGAAAGAAAAAGTTGTTTTGTTTTTTTCTGAACTTAATTATTAACTCCATGAGTGTTCTTGTGAGAAAACATGATCACAATCTTCTACGATTTAAAAAAAATAAAACAATTGGTCAAACACTGATGCTCTCTAGTTATTTTAATTTAAAATTTCAGTAAAAACTGAACCATTAAAATATAAATTCTCTTAGTTATTTTAATTTAAAATTTCAGTAAAAACTGAACCATTAAAATATAAATTTTAATAATTTTTAACGTTAATATTAAACATGTATCCTGCCTAGACTAACGAACCTTCCCAACAGCAAACTAAGAATACAATTACGTAGGATTTGAATTTGCAAAAGTATAATTATGGTCAAACTGAAATGATCTTCAACTGCAAGTACATGTTTTACATTCCTGTTTAGTGTGATCAGGAAGTTTAGACGGTTGAAATATTAATAAAAGTATATGTGTATTCTAAAATTAAAATTAGTGATTTAAAAAGTGGACAAATTTAATATTTTAAGTGAATTTATTTTATTTGATAAAATAAAGTTTTGTTTAGAGATATTTAGTTTGTTTTTTTTAAGATGATTAGAGTTTTTTTAAAAGGTGTTGGTTAACTATTTTTTGTTTTAGTTTTTTTCGTTTGAATCTGGCAACATAAATATGTAGGAAATTATAATTTTATGTTGTTTAAATTGCAATTTTGAATGCAGAAATAGATTTAAGTGTACTAGAAAATTGTATAGAATTAACCTCCAAGCATTGGAATTATATAGAATCAATCACTCGAATGGGTTAAATCTCTTAAAAGTAAAATTTTATGATCAAAATTCATATCTACAAAGTGAAACTACTACTTTCAGTGAAACTCTTATCAAAATTTGAGAACAAAAAATTAGAAAAAATGTTGAAATTTGGGAGTGGGCCTGAAAGCATTCCCCAAGTAAAGTCATCCGTTTGAAACCTCTGAGAACACCTCAAATCCAACCATGTTAAGGCCTAGATATTTAGCTAACAAAAAAAGAACTTACTCTCAAAAGATAATAAATATTATAAACATAGTCATTACAATAGATAATTATATGTATGAATTCTAAAACAAAAAGAAGTGACTTGAAAGGTGGACAAATTCAATATTTTAAGTGAGTTTATTTTTGTTAGGCAAGATAAAATTCTGTTTTAATATATTTCTTTTATCTTTTTTTTAAAACTATTTGAGTTTTCTTGAAATAGGTTAAATCAGTGAAATCTCTTTAGGGCGATTGGATTTCTAAGTTTTTTTTTTTTGGTAAGGCTGTCAAGATTTGAAACTAGAAGTAATTGAGAGGAGACACCCAAAAAAATCTAGCCATATTCCATAGATTAAAATTTCTTAAACAACAAGCTAATCTCCCCTCCAACACAAACACACTACCAAACAAAAAAAAAAAAAATCTTTTTAAAATGAAATTTTATACTCAAAATTTCCATCAACAAAATGAAACTATTACTTTTAATAATGAAAAATCTTAATAATTTTGGGGAATTTAAAAAAAAAAAAAAAAACCCTTAAATTCTTCTATTTTGAATTACTCTGAAAAGACCATAAATATTATAAACTAGTCATTGCAAGTAGGTAAGTAATTATGGAACTTGTTCTCATTGATGAGTGATAATGAAAAGGATGTGAATAAAGTTTTTGTGAATGTAAGAAAAAGGATCTCTTTTTCAGGATCCAATCCATAAGGTTTAACCCTGCAATCACATCACCTGGACATTGCAATCTATGACACCAACTTGATGTAAGTGGCATGTCCCCAGCAACTAAAAACTGACAAATCAATAATGAGGTTCTCTGAAAATGTAGCAATTGCCTTCTTTGATATAAATAAAGTAAGCATTGATGTGATGATTTTAAAATAAAGTACGTTTTAAACTTCAGCTTTTTTTGTTTTTTATTTATGCTACTTTATGCACAAAAACTTATAATGAACGTTTGTGTATGTTAATAATATTAACACGATTCATTTTTATATTTGAAATATTTTTTTATTAAATTAGATTTGAAAGATTTTTTTATTAAATAAAGTTAAATATTTTTTTATTGAATTATTATTGAAATTTAATTATAAAAAAAAATTCAAAATTATAATTTTGAATTTAAAAAATTATTATTATTAATATATAAGGATTCAACACTTTCAAATATTTTATTGTATAATTTTGATATGTATAATTTCATTAATTTAAAATAATGTTAACACTTTCAAATACTTTTATTATAAATAAAATAAATCTATTTTTATTTTTGCTCAGCAATTTCACTCGTAAAGTCTACGGAGGTATACATACTTTACCTCTCTCTGGATTTGAACTTGTGACCTCTTAAGAGGAAACAGATGTTCTTAACCATATAAGTAAACAATTTTAACACTTACAAATACTTTTTTTTTTTTTTTGTAAATTAGGTGGTACCTTTCTATTTT
>ML791869.1:439130-455572 GCA_009831015.1 Picea engelmannii
TGACCTTCCTGCATTGCTTAGCAGAGATCAAGGAAATAGCACTAGGTGGGACTGCCTCGGGTATCCTGTACAATTTCCTGTTCAAAGTAATAATAACACTACGAGGCCTAGACTCATATACAGCATGATGTTTCCATAAATAATCTTGGCCCAAAAGAACATCACAAACTTCGAGAGGAGCAACATCACACAATACCTCATCTTTGAAGGGCTTGATGCCGTATGACATTCGGCACTGTTGGATGACACTAAGATCGCTTCCTTGGCAGAGCCATCCAATGGTGTATGGTTGTGGGTGTGGCATTGTTGGCAGGGCCAGCCGCTTGATGACCTCTGCTGAGATGAGGTTCTTCTGGCTACCGCTATCAACGATGAAGTGCAACGGGGTGCCTTTTACCCACATATGTGAATGGAAGAGGCGCTCTCCTTCTTCTGGTTCGTCTGGTTCACCAGGCTGGAGCTTGGTGGTAGCAATGGTGTCATTGGGTTCCGCGTCAATGATCTGTATTCCCCTTTCTGGTTCTGTCTCGGAGTCAGAATCTGCATCTGATTCAGAGGCTTTCACTTCATCCACCAGCGACTGCTTTGAGCGGCAGTTAGCAGTGTTATGCCAAGGGCTCTTATGAAATTTGCACCACTTCCCGGTATCTTTCTTTGTCTTTCCGGTGTCCTTCTTTGCTTGCGGCTTGTACTGGTTGTCTTGATACTATCCATCTTTGCTCTGTCCTTTGTTCGGTGGGTTGGGGTCATTCTTTCATGGCTTTTGTTGTGAGGGGTTCCCAGGCCCAAATTGTCGCGTCTTTTGTTTGAGATTTTGCTCGATTTTGACGGCATATCGGTAGGCCACACCCAAGGATGAGATGTCCAGAAATTCCATTTCGGTCTGGATGTATCTGTGCAGAGCACCGCAATACTTGAGCACCAGATGTTGCTCCGAATCTTTGATACCCAACTTGGTGCGTAAGGTATGGAAGATATTTGTGAAATCTGGCACTGCTTGGTCTCTTTCTTGCCGCAGTGTGGTCCATTTGGTATACAGGTCGTCATAACTTCCGACGGGGTAGTATTGTTCCTTAATAGCATCCCTGAAGGATTCCCAGGTGGCCATGACTGAAATTAATGAGGTTTCCTTTGTTTCCTTTTTCTCACAGAAAGTTTCCCACCAATCTTTGACATGGGGAACGGCTTTGAGGAGCACAAAAGTAATCTTTTCCCTATTCGAAAATTTATGAACAGAAAACTACCCTTCTAGTAGATTCAACCACTTGTCTACAACATCTACGTCTATATGACCTTCAAATATAGGAATATCAAAGTTAATTTGTACCTTGAAGGGGGCGGTGCCTCCGTTCGAAGAAGATGTGTCGCCTGTTGGTAGTCGCCGAAGGATTTGCGCGAAACTATCCATCATCTCGTTCCTTTGTTGCGTGAGGGCTTCCTCAATCAACAGTTTGAAAGGATATCTTGTCCCATCATCTTTATTTTCTCCTACCATGGGAGGTCGCTTGGGCGTGCGAGAGCTTCTGTCCTCAAGAGAAACAAGCTCGAGACCCAACTCTTTGTACTCCGACCTCGTTGGGGACATGCATTAAGATGACAAGGAGAAGACCGCTTTGATACCACTGATCCGGATTTTATGAGCAGAACAAAATGAATACAGATTATTAATAGGTGCTTAACAAAAAATAACAGAGATACAGTAAAACTAGTTTTCTATTCAATAACGAAATAAGCTGAAACTGTAAAATGCAGCGGAAACAAGCTTGTTGGAATGGTGGCGGCTTATCTCTGAGAAGAGATGTGACGGCAGCGCGCATTCACAAGAAGAAGGTTACCATGAGGCTCTGAAGGCCTTTTTATAATAAGCAAGAATGCCAAAAACCCTAGACATCCAAAAAACCTAACCCTAGGAGATGAAGCGCCAAAAGTCATGTGGGCCCCGTTTGGGTAAGCTAGTACATCAGCTTCCTGGGGTCGTAACTTTTGCATGCGACCTCCGTTTTAGGCATGTGATAGCCCGTTGGCAAGGTATCATCGAGGAGATTCATTTTGGGGGCTCAATCATGCCTTTGACTATCATTGAGGAGCTCGATACCTAAAAACCTTCATTTACGCCCTCAAAATGGCCCCGGAAGTAAAAACTGCTAAAAATAGTAAATTGCCAAAAATGTCAAAAAGTTGTTTTGAGCCAGTTGGAAAAGGTGGGTGGCCACTGATATCCATATGGATCACTCAGCACCAACCGTTCCTGAAACAGTCTAAATGTGATTTTGGCGCCTCAGAAGTAGAATACTTGGGTCATCTGGTTGGCAAAGATGGCGTAAGGGTGGATCCTAAAGAGATTGAAGCTATGCAAGACTGGCCTCACCCAAAGTTTCTTAAGAGCTTGCGTGGATTTCTGGGCTTAACAGGGTATTATCACAAATTTGTTAAGAATAATGGGAAGATTGCAGCACCTCTCACTGCTCTCCTCAAAAAGAAATCTTTCACTTGGACTCCAGCCGCTGCTCAAGCTTTTCAAACCTTGAAGATGGCCATGTGCACCACTCCAGTCCTTGCCCTTCCCAATTTCACAAAGACCTTTGTGTTGGAATGTGATGCCTCAGGGAAAGGAATTGGTGTTGTCCTGATGCAAGAGGGTCGACCTTTGGCCTTTACCAGCAAGCAACTATCTGAAAGAAATCTAGGCAAATCCATCTATGAAAAGGAAATGTTGGCTATTCTGCATGTCGTTGATCTGTGGCACCCTTATCTATTGGGGAAACATTTCCAAATTAAGACAGACCATCAAAGCCTCAAGTATTTTCTGGAACAATGCATTTCCTCCCCAGAACAACAAAAATGGGTGACTAAACTCTTTGGATATGATTATGAGATCATTTACAAAAAAGGCAAAGACAATGTGGTTGTTGATGCACTTTCCTTAAAATATGAAGATGAAGAATCCCTTTTTTCTCTTTCATTCATTGTACCAGATTGGTTCCAAGCCATTCGCCAGGAATGGCTACAAGATCCCAAAAGTTCGCAGTTGATCCAACATTTACAGTCCAAGGCTCCAGCTTCCCCAGGGTACTCTTGGCTCCATGATGAACTTCGATACAAAGGCCGTTTGTATTAAAGTAAACAATCCAAGCTTAAATCCATGGTACTTTCTGAGCTTCATGCTACACCCACAACAGGGCACTCCGGGTTCACCAAAACCTATGACAGGGTCAAACATTCCTTTTTCTGGGATGGTATGAAACATGACATTCATAATTTTGTAGTTGAATGTGATGTGTGTCAACGTAACAAGGGAGAAACAGTCAAATCTCCGAGCACTCTACAACCGCTCTCGATTCCACCTGCTATTTGGAAGGATATCTCTATGGATTTTATTACCGGCTTACCCAAATTGGGAAATAAATCCATCATCATGGTGGTTGTTGATCGCCTTTCCAAGTATGCTCATTTCTGCACCCTTCAACACCCATTTACAGCATCCACGGTGGCTCAAATTTTCATGGATCAGGTCTTCAAGCTTCATGGCATGTCGCAATCTATTGTTTCTGATCGTGACCCAACTTTCACAAGCAATTTTTGGCAAGAACTGTTCAAGATACAAGGCATCGAATTGCATCTCAGCACATCTTATCATCCCCGGACTGATGGCCAAACATAAGTTGTCAACAAGTCTTTGGAAACATATTTGAGGTGTTTTGCCTCGAAAAAACAAAAACAATGGGCTCAATGGTTACCCCTAGCTGAATGGTGGTACAACACTTCATACCATACAGCTACATGCATGACTCCTTTTGAAGCAGTATACGGATAGAAGCCACCTTCAGTTCTCTCATACTTACCAGGTGCCTCGAAGGTCCAGGCAGTTGACCTAACACTTACTACTCGAGAGGCTATTCTCCGTACCCTCAAAGAGAATTTGGTCATGGCACAAAATCACATGAAGCAACAAGCAGATCAAGGTCACTCTGAACATTAATTTGCAGAAGGGGATCAAGTGTTTCTTCGACTGCAACCTTACAAGAAAACTTCCCTCAAGGCCGAGCATTGTCAAAAGCTAGCGCCCAAATTTTATGGTCCTTATACCGTTCTCAAGCGTGTGGGACAAGTAGCCTATCCATTAGCTTTTCCCATCCATTCGAAGCTACATCCTGTTTTTCATGTTTCATGCTTAAAGAAGGTGATTGGTGCTAAGTGCCAAATTTAAACCAACCTTCTAGAGTTAGCTGAAGAAGGATCCATTTGGCTACAACCAGAAGCAGTTTTGGACCAGCGTGAGCGTCGCCTATGTCAGAGAACCATCAAGGAAGTGCTAGTCCAGTGGAAAGATACAACTCTAGCATAGGCCACTTGGGAACCAACTACCATTCTGCAACAATTTCCTCACCTCAAGCCTTGAGGACAAGGCTGTTTTTAAGGGGGTGGACATGTTAGGGTCCTAACCCGCACATAGGTAGAACAATATATTCAGATGTAATAAAGGTCAATATTAATAAGTCCTTTCAATAAAATAGAATAAGGTGGATGTAAGAAGACCTAATAGAAGCTTCTACTTCTAGAAGGTTCTTCCTCTAGATGCTTCTTTTTAGTATAAATAGGAGTCGAGGGTATGAGAACCCTAGCTTGGATATTATTGTAATAGAGCTCTGCTCAACTGGAGGTTTCCCCCTCGAAGAGGTCCGTGAACATTGCTTTCAGATTCAAAGTGCTATTTCTTTTATTATTCTCTTATCATTTCAGTGCTATTGTGGTGAATGTTCTGGTTATATTGTTGTTATTCTGCCATTTCTAGCATTTTATTTATGTTCTACATACATTTTATATTTGGTATATTACATCTTTCCCACGATCCTGGTGGAAATGGAGATACTTCCTATCTTGTGCCATCGTAAATATACGTGAAGAACCTAACTATGCATGCCAAACCCACATGTCGCCACCCTTTTGACATCGTTGTGGGATTGTTGGACCCCAATCCTTGTTATAGAATCTTCCATTAGGGAGGGGCTACAAAATTTACTTGCCCTTCGACTCTCAAGGAACAAGGGACCATATTGATTGCCTTGTTTGCCAACTTATCTGCTTCCCGATTGTTTTCTCTGATATGGAATAATTTTGCAGGGGTGTTAGTCAAGAGCAGCCTGATTCTCTCAATGATTTTCTTTAGCTTAACTTCCTTGGGAACAGATCCCTTGACAAAGTATCTAATGGTAGAGTCTCCCACTATTGTTATGTGGTTGATTTGATCATCCTGTATTAGTAGTAACCCTTGATATACCACATAGGCTTCGGCCATATTATTTGTTGCAATGCCCATATTCCAAGAGAAATCCATTACTCGAATTCCTCTAGGGCCATATAGCACCCCTCCTGCACCTGCCTCCCCTCTCATCATTCATATTTTTACTATTAAATGAAATTCTTAAAATTCATTTTTTTCCAACGAAAAAAGCAAGTAATTTTATTGTAGAGTGAACAAAATTACATAAGTATATGCTTGAAGCATTCCTGTAGTTCAGAGCTCCATCTATCCTCTATGTCTCAAATAAATAAATAAAATACAAAAGTCTTTCAGAGATTCCACTGTTATCTATTAATTGGTTGGGCTGAGAAAAACCAACCCTTCATAGTCCTTGTCTTTATACAAAAATCAGACTATAATATATCATTTGATATTCTTTACATTCTTATAAGAAATAGGTAGCATTACAATTTTGCTTGGGAAAAAACAAAACTGAGAGCCCAAAAGGGAAATCACTAATCAAATATGTAACCAAGTGTTGTGAAAATATTCTGAAGCTCTCGTCGAGGTTTTTTCAGTGACCTTCCACGAGCCCCTATCTAGTGCCATTCCAACTTTGGAGAGTTGGTCTCCCTCTTCATTCATATACCTGTAGACATTGTAGAAAGTTGACATGAGAGAAGACTATTAGTTCTTTAAATCTCCTAAAAAAGAGGCATAAGAGTATAGTTTTGCAAAGAGGAAACCCATTCATGCATCCGATAGTCAAGAAAGAGTCACCATAAATGTGCAACTACGAAATCCCTTTTCCTTAGCCAAGAGAAGGGTGAGGTTGAGAACCACAAATTCATTGTAATTATTTGTAGCTTGACCAAGGCCCACACAAAAAGAGATAGATTGGTCTTCGAAGAGATGAAATACACCACCTGCTCCTCCAAGAAATGGATTCCTTGGTGTGGCTCCATCAAAAAAATTCCAAGGAAAGTACTTTTGGATGGTTATCTCTTAGGGAGGGGTTAAAGAGGGAGATGGAGAGATTTGAAGGTATGCTGATAAAATAGTGAGATAGTTTAAAGCACTGCACGAAGGAGAAGATTCAATATCTTTGAAAGGGGAATGGTTTAGATCCAGCCAAATTCCCCAAGAAACTATCAAAGGAAGAGATTTGAAGGTTTTTGTGAGTAGACTGTCCATCTAGGTTTTGAAAGTTTCTTCTGTTTGATCCCCTTCCCATCTACAATGAGTCGTAGACTTTTGAATTTCAATCCAGATTGTTTTGGTGAAGAAGAAGTCTAGGAAGATGTGATGATTTGTTTCATTGTCTTGTTTACAGAGGCTACATCTCCCTAGCCCTATGAAGTTCCTCCGTTGCAACTTGTCCCAAGTGGGGGATTTATTTAATAACAACAACCACATGAAAAGTTTGGCCTTTGCAGGGCATTTTAATTTCCATAATTTTTTTCCCCACCATGGCAGTGTGTCCTCTCGAATTTCCTATGCCAATGTTGAGTATTCGATTTGGGGGACATATCCACCTGAAGGGTTTAGGGACCATATCAATTGATCTTCTTGATTCGATGGATGAATAAAGGAATTTTGAAGAGAATTTATATAATTGGTCCAATGAAATGCATGATCTTCTCCCATCCAACCTCTTGCCAAGTTAACCATCGAGCCTATCCTGAAACAAAATCCCTTTGCCAGATTTGATTTAAAAAGAAATAGCCCACTCTATTTAAAAACTAGATCATGGGTTAGGAAGAATATGGTTGTTATTACAACCGATCTAGGAGTCTTTTCCCAAGAGAAATTTTGCTTGATTTCCAACTCGCCAAATCAACCAATTTCCGATGAGGGCAAAAGCATTGAGGATGGATTTCCATACTTTTCATCCATTTTGAAACTTCTTGTTAGGATTTCGAATCCAAACAATGATTATTTTTCATGTAAAACTTTAGCCCATGGACTGGTACCTTCAATAAATTCTTAAAAGACTTATTTTACTTTTTAAGGAATTTTATCATTTTTAATTGAAAAGATAAAATAAAAAGTATGGTAGAATTTTATGAGTTTAATTTATAAAAATTGAAATTGAATATAAACATAATTTATAAAAAAATGAAATTGAATATATATATATATATATATATATATATGAAAATGGTTTAAAATATTAAATATATGAAACACTTTTGATTATCATATATTTTAAAATTTTAAAATATAATGGAAATTGAATCATTTTCCAAACTTTTTAAAATTTAAATTGAACTAATTATTATTTTAATTTTATATTTGAATACAATATTATATTGATGTAATGTTTTAATTTATTGTATTTCATTAAACTAGTTTAGATTCATTTTAAATTGGATGAAATGATAAAAACAAATTATACCTTAAGATAAATCTAAGTTGGTTCAATTTTTTAAATGTTGTTATGTACATAAATTCATTTTTTATTTATTTTTTTTTATTGTTGTCATGTAATATTATGTACTTGACAACATCTCTTCCATATTAAACTGTAGAACATCTAACTACTCTAAATACAATAACATTTAAAATTTATAAATATAATATACATTTTATTTAATTTAAATATAAAATATAATTATTATTATATTAAAATTATTTAAAATTTAAATTTAACTTTATTTATACTCAATCAAAATCAAAATCAAATTTAAATTTAAATTTAACTTTATTTATACCAAATCAAAATAAAATTTTGATGAAGGATTTAATATTTTATCACTCTTCATACTTACAAAAAGTTATATTTGATCTTATCTTATTTTATTCATATTAAATTTTAAAAAATAATAAAGCATTAATACTTTAACTTTATTTATATCAAATCAAAATAAAATTTTGATGAAGGATTTAATATTTTACAACTCTTCATACTTACAAAAAGTTATATTTGATCTTATCTTATTTTATTCATATTAAATTTTAAAAAATAAAAAAATAATAAATCATTTGATACTTTATCACTGATCTTATCTTATTTTATTCATATTAAATATTAAATTAAAAAAAAAAAAAATCATTTAATACTTTATCACCCCGAGCACTCAGCATGTAAATATCACTTTTAAAGCCTCGTTCAAAACTAATATAAAAAAGACAAATATACTTTCAAAACTAATATTAAAAGGAATTTGACATATGCAAACCTTCCATGGAACTTTTTGTGCCTTAAAAGTATTATAAATAATAATAAAAAAAAGTTGCAAACCAATTGAAGTTTTAAAATGTACTGAAAAAATAATCATGCAGATTAAGCCCTCCTTGCATAGAATTAACACTTCAATGCTTCCTCCTTAAGATCCGGATAGTTTTGAGCCCCACAAGCTTTTAGGTATGAATAGTGTTAAGACGTGATTAGCACTTAGTTTGAAATCCTTTTACATATTCTAATTGTGTAACATTTAATGTAAATTAAGTATGTTTGGGTTGTATGTGTGCATTATATCTTCTTACTTGTTTGAATAATTGCTATCTATGCATATTTGCAAGTTAAAGGATAAAGGTAATATAATTACAAAGTATTTGGGTTAATTACAACCAATACTTTATCTTAAGGGTTTGTATATTGTTTTTTAGTAGAATGCTTTAGTCAAATCAAACTTAATGTGTATAGTTATTTATGTTTTAGATTTTTGTTTATTTATAGTTTAGTTTTATTTGAATGACTGTGTGCCAAGATATGTTAGTATTTCGTGATAAATTAGTAAGGAATTATTCAAACGTCAACAATATCTTATAAAAAGTGGTAATATTATCAAAACTCCTTACCTTAATAACCTTCATTAGCATAGGAAAATTCAAAAATTCTTTTACCTTCTCTAAATTTATGCTTAGACCTTTTTGACTAACAACAAATCTATATATACTAACTTATCCTTCATGAACTCGCACTACTTTAGATTGATGTGAAGTTGTTCTCTACTCAACACCTCAAATACCAACCTTGGATGCTCTAGATGCCCTTCTCTACTTTTCCTAAAGTCAAAATGTCATCTAGATACACAACTATAATAGTGACAACACTTCTATCATCAATTACATAATTACATAAATATACTTGACACTTTGATAATCCCAAATGTCACCACCTTTACAATCCATCCTTAGTTTTGAATGTGGTTTCCATTCAATTCCTTCTCTAATTTTTCTATGATGAAATCTAATATTAAAATCAATATCCCAAAACTATATTGTACCACATAAATTGTCCATCGAGTCATTTATTAAAAAAAATTGAAATATATACTAGTTTATGATATTGTTCAACATTCTATTGTCTATACACATTATCCACTTCCCATACTTCTTCAACATAATTAAGGTTGTAACTACACATGAATTATACTTTCTCTTATTATGCTTTTATACAACAAATTTTCTACCTACTTGTTTAGTTTCATGTTCACTAATGGATCCATCTTATGCATATATTTATTTGGAAAACCCACTTTTGGAATCAAGTCACTTACACGTGAAATTTTCTGCTTCAATAGATATTACCCTTTCACTTTGTCGTGCACCACATATGCATACTCCTTTAACATATTCCTTTCCTCATCGAGAACTTATTTTTCCTGAAAGCACTTTGATTCATCTTCACGCATTGTGCCTCCAACAATTTTCATTTGCACTAGCATAGACTTCTTTTATATCCTTGATTACACTCATGAACTCTCTAATTATCACAATGAAGACTTCACTCTTATCTTCCTCCTTGAAAGGAAACAATTAAATTATTTTATGTTCTTTGTGATAATGTATGTGTTATTCATTCCATCGTGTAATGTAATCCTATGAAGATATGAAGATATAGTGGTCTCCCTAGAAACAAACGTAAATAATCCACTAGGATGACATCACATATAATGTCATCTCTATACTCACATATGTGAAATAAGATTTTACATTGATTGGTCACAATCACTTCATAGCCTTTTAAAAACCAAAACGACATATATGGTCAGGGGTGCTTGTTGGACACAGTGGTATGATATTGTCCTTGATGTTAACAAAGTGCAGGTGATGAGATCAAAGCTCAAAAGAGATAGCACTGTAGAAATCGTGCAGGAGAAATTTGAACCATTGATCGAAAGTAACTAAACAAGAATCATCAGATCTCGTGGAGAACTTCAGGTGAGTTCTCAACCATTGGATCAAGCAGGAAATAAAAAGCTTTGGGACTTCGGAGCTTCTCCACTTCGGTGAATATTTGAGACAAGGAAGAATCCATGAAACCCTGAAGTTGCGAAATCTCGTCAGCCGTTAGATCTAGGAGAATGAAATTTGACCATTCGATAGCAAGATCACACTAAAGGAAATAAGGTGGTCAACTCTTGCATTGACCTACTCCAGTGATAAGAAGTTCAGATAAACCACGAAATCCTGAACTCCAGAAGCCCAGAGTTAATAAAGGTCGTCAGATCAAACAGTTGAAGGTCTACGGTGGTAGATCTATTCGACGCTTCGAAGATAAATGGAGGAATGTAGAAAGGAGCTACAATATCCCGGAGTCCCAGAATCACCAAAATCCCGCTAGCCATCTGATTAAGAATGAACTTTAGATAACGAAGATTCCCCTGGACCGTTCGATTGTGTGAGGGAAGGAATAGTCATCCTGACGTTGACCACTCCGGGATTACGAAGAGTCCCAAACAAATAAAACTCCCAAAGCCACGAAGTCCAAAGCCATAATCACAAAATCTCGGCAGTCGTCCGATCTAATAGTAAGATCAAGATCATCAAATCTAATCAACGATCTAGAAAGCAACATGTGACACATTCTGGAAGGTGACACATGTCAAGGCTCATTTGACATATAAAGTTTACAAAATTCATGAATCAAGGTGACATGTGTCAGCCACTCAGCCAGTCCCACATCAACATGACACGTCACTCTGGGATTACAGCCTCCGAGGATGTCCAGCTTCTCCTACCAACAAAAATGCCCGAAGCGTCGAAGGTTGAAGTCATGAACTAATGTTGGTCATTGATATAATATCTATTTCGAGAGCATTCTCGACCGGTGATCAAGCATAGTGGCCAAGTGTTAAAAATCCACTATGTTGAAAGAGCACAGACCATAGATCTCAACTCCTGATTAAGTCATGATCGTCGATTTTTTTGAAGCCTATGGATAAGCCAGGATCATCCATTCAATGAAATATTAAATATCGATCGTCTGATCTACTAGTGAATAGAGTCAACACACTTTGACAAAATTTACTCCGGGGGAGTTGGAAGACTGCAAAGGCTAGAAATCCCGAAGGCCGAAGTACCAACGAACCCGGTTCCAGCACTGGTCATGTGATAAGGTAAAGAAGGTAATAAGGAGTGCAGAGGGCCTAGAAGTAAATAATCCCTCAGACATTTGAATACGGTCCCAAGTAGAAGAATAAGGGCGGAAGGATAAAAGCGCTTATCTGTAGAATTTGAATCTGGAAATCAACAATCTTGATTAAATTACATACAGAGATAAGCGCATGGATCTAGCCACCGATCACACGAATTTTGGATTGAAGGGAGTGCCTATTGATTAAGACTTGAATTCACAACAATTCAAGATTTGTAGACTTATGAACCAATACACAGTCATGATTAAAGAAGAGTTAAATCATGAGCATTATGAATAAAGAAATAAAAGGCTTAATGACAAAATACTTAGAATTATTTAAATGAAAGGGTGCAATGGTTCATTATTAAAAGACACAATGGTTCAATGTCATACCTTTTGGAATACTATATAAACAGAAAGGTATGGTGAAATAAAAGTGTCTCTGCAGTTCAAATTAGAAGATCAAAAGCAGAAGTAGAGTCCAAGAAGGAAAGCTGAAGATAATTATGTAGTGAGAGTGGAAGGGAGGAGCAAGGAAGGATTCATATCCTTTAATAAGTAAAGTGTGAAAACAAGGGATTTGGTGCTTCCTAGGGTTGGTACCCTAAAACAAGGGAGTTGGTGCTTCCTAGGGTTGGTGCCCTAAAACAAGGGAGTTGGTGATTCCTAGGGTTGGTGCCCTGAATAAGGAGATTTATGTCTCCAAGAGTTAGATCTCTAAAGAGGATTGGTGTCCGTCACAATCATAGATTATTCTCTATAAACTTTTTAATTCTTGTTAAGTATATTTATATAATTGGTTTTTAAATACAAGTCCATTGTTGGTCTATTGTGGTGATTAAAATAACAAATTACTAATTGTTTAAAAAGGTAATACTGATTCACCCCCCCCTCTCAGTATTTTCAATAGTGTTTCTACCACAGTAACCTCAACTTCTTAACCATCTCTAGTGCAACCTATATTATTTGAACTACCAAAATCAATTATGGAATTACTAAAATTACTTATAGGCTTACATTGTAGTCTAAAGATATTCTTTCCTAGCCATGTTTGTTATTAAAGTATCTATAGTTCATGTTATGTCATACCTTTGTGCAACATTAGGTTCTCTTCTCACTCAAGTGTCACTACTGCAACTATTTATCTATTCTCAAAACCCTCTCATTGCACTACTTGAGCTCTTAGTTTTGTTCTCCACATGTCATTCCTTTATAAATAATCAAAGGATTTATGGCCTTCATTTTCGTAAGTATAACAATATATCATTATATTTGCATTTCCTCATTCATGCCTTGTGAACTCTCCACAACCTCTACCTCGGACACATATAGACATCTCACGACCATTTTTTACATTATCTTCCTTTTCTCTATATGCATCATCTCCTCTATGTGTTGCGACATAACCTCTCGCACCACAACCTCCCCTATTCTTTACAAAAGTATTTCTACTCACATTGTGCACTAACTTCTTTTTAACTTTTAGGGATAACTAATAATATTCTTCAATATAGTGCATCTTGTGTAGGCTAATCTCATCTTGAATGGTGAATTTTAGACCATTCGCATATCTCAAAACTCTCTAATATTACTATTCTCGATGTCTATTGCATATTGACAACCTCTACAACTTCTCTATATACCCTTGCATGTTATATTCCTTCTACCTAAGGTTTTTCATTTATTTCAATAGTTTTCGCTTATAGTTTACATGAAATAATTTATGGCATAATTTCTTCACCATCTTTCTCTATGTTTTGAGCTTCTCTTTCTCTTTGTGTATACCTTCCTACTACACAAATTCCCACCATAATGTGACATGTCCTTTAAACATTGTGGTCATGAAATTTAATCTCTACAGATCATCAACCTTCCATACAAAAAGTAACACTTCTTCTCTCCCAATGAATCCACCATGAATTTAGCCTTCAAACTATCATAATTAGGGTCTTCTCTTGGATTTCCTTAGTTTTTTTTTTTTAATTTAATCAATTGTGTCGTAAAATTATTTTCTCATCTACTTTTTTCTTCATTTTCCTCTGGTTATAGTTAAGAAGTACTTTATTTTTCTTTACCACTATATTTGGTCTTAGGTTACTCTATTTGTCTCCTCAATTCCTACAGTTCTCTACTAATAACCAATCATCCAACTCTACATTCCATTTCTTCAGTTGTGGTCCACTTCACATGAAAAATTGTGTGTTTCACTATGCTCATGCTTCTACTAGAGTCTTGCATCACTCTTGCCTCACTCTAATATAAAATGGTGTTGGGGATGTACAATGGGCCCCTTCTACTACATTGTGTGCAATTCAAAAGTTAGAGGTCTACAAAATTGGGTAACTATACAACAAACACATGCATAAAGATTCAACACAAAAATACATATTCTAGCAAAGAACATGAAAATGTCCATGGACATAAAAAAAAAACTCGGGAAATTGATATACTCATTCTCATTAAGATTCACAATAGTATTTATAGAACTTGGATCTCTATGCCTCACTCAAATTCTACAACACTCTTATAGTGCATGGTCTTCACTACTACAAAATTTCCCACTACCTTTAGCTTTGCACCGGTCCTCTTTGTCTTCCTTCAAACTCTCTTCTTCTTGCTCAACTTTTATATTCTTCTCAATGGTTCTATGACTCTCTGTTCACCTTCCTTGTGCACTCATTTCTTATGTGTCTATTTTGATTCCCTATGTGCCTTCATGTGCCACACCATCTTTTGTGCATCCTATGGGTTCATGCCTTCAACTTGTTATACATTCAAACTCATGCCATGTGCATAATTTCTAATTGTGCATTACAACCTCAAGGACTTGCTTCCCTTTTTTAAAACATACACAACTTCATCATTTGTGGAATCCTTCACAACAACACATATATGCACATTGTTTCCTTCCTTTATGATTGGTTTCACATTTTTCTTTTCTCTTGTGCATTATTCTCCTACATGAAGTAAAGTTTGCAAGAACCTTTTTATCCATCATTTGTTGATGTATGTGTTTTCATGATATAGACATTCATGGACATAGAATAACTTGGGAAATTGATATACTCATTCTCATTAAGGTTCACAATAATATTTATAAAACACTCATCTCTATACCTCAAGAATTCTCATGCCTCCTTCAAATTTTACAACACTTTCATAGTGCATGATCTTCACTACTACAACACCACCCTCTACCTTCATCTTTTCACCAATCCTCTTCATCTTCCCTCAAACTCTCTCTTCTTACTCAACTTTATCTTCTTCTCCTTTTCAAACCTTTAAGAACCATGCCGTTCTTCTTAATCAATCTTGATCTTTGAAACTAAATCAATCTCCTTAAATCTTTGCACATGTAAATAAATCTACATCATCTTACCATTGATGTGTGTACTAGTTGATGGAAACAATATTCTTTTCAATGGTTTTGTAATTTTCTATTCACCTTCCTTGTATATTCATTTCTTATGTGTCTCTTCAATGATCTTGTGCCACTTCATTCATCATTGTACCATCTTTTGTACACCCTATGGATTCATTCCTTCAACTTGTTCTACACTTGAACTCATGCCATGTGCATCTTCTCTAACTATGCATTACATCCTCAATGACCTACTTTCCTTGTTTAGAACCTATACAAATTATTCATTTTCACACTCCTTCACAACAACACATATATGAACATTGTCGCCTTCCTTTACGACCAATTTCACATTTTTCTTTGTTCTTGTGCATTATTCTCCTACATTAACTAAAGTTTCTGATAACGTTTTCATCCATCATTTGCAAATGTATGTATTTTCATGTTGCTCATTGTACTATAAATACTTGAAATTACAATGAAAATGAATGGCTCTTCATGTCTTATCCTTGTCCCTTTTCCATGTTTGTGTACATTTTGTATGTGAACATTCTTGTCCTCTTTAATATATAGGTTCTACCAAAAACTAGGCTTGAAACTTTGTCATGCAATGAATACCGTGTCCATAGGGAGGGTGAGATGATGAAGGAGCCTTTACAACATGAAAAGGAAACACTAAAACATCTATGTGAGTAGTAGTGGGTGAAAGAGGTTTACCAACCCCAACTTCAATTATACACAAGGAGAGTCAATCATTGTGGAACCTTTCAACAACTAAGGAAAACATAGATTTAAACTCTCAATTAATAGTGATGGGGTATTTATGAGCTCATAATGAACTAATATTGTTGGTTGAACTCATTTCCATTAAATAAACCTAGCATACATGAAAACATGTAAACCTATTATTTTTGTAGGGGGTCCAATGATGATTTGATATTTGGAATACCACAAATGAGTAGGAGGCTACTTCAAATAACAAGCCTTGCAAAGAAATTAAAGTGGTAAGGAGCCTTCACAACATGAAAAGGAGACACTAAAGCATCTATATGAGTAGTAGTAGTGGTTGAAAGAGGTATACCAACCCCAACTTCAATTATACACAAGGAGAGTCAATCATTATGGAGCCTTTCAACAACTAAGAAAAACGTAGATTTAAACTCTCAATTAATAGTGATGGGGTATTTATGAGCTTATAATGAACTTATATTGTTGGTTAAACTTATTTCCATTAAATAAACCTAGCATACATGAAAACATGTAAACCTATAATGTTTGTAGGGGTCCAAGGATGAATCAATATTTGGAATACCACAAATGAATAGGAGGCTACTGTTAGGATATTTAGACACTTAGGAGTTAGTTAAGATCTACTTGGTCTAATATGTCGTTAGGTAAAAGTGTGTTTCTTTAGTATGCATTAGTATGCATTTGTAGTTAGGAAATCCGACGGTCACGATATGTTCCCGACA
>ML791870.1:9739-22037 GCA_009831015.1 Picea engelmannii
ACCAGGAGTGACCTTTAGGTATTGTTGGGGGAGGGGTTTTTTATTCAAGCATTACAACAAAGTCCAACCATGAGAGGGCACATGGAAAAACTAGGAATTCCCATCCTATTTCATGTGACCCTCACAAATGTTCGATATCCAACTTGGTATAAAGTGTCTTTAGGTAAAAGTATGTTTCTTAGTGTGTTTTATTACTATGTAGTAGTGTGCATTTGTAGTTATGTAATATGATGGTCATGGTATGCTCTAGAAATAGAGTGATATGACGGATTATATTCTCCTCGATCTTAATGTCTACATTGATATGTGGATTAACACTCGATTGGTCCATGGTATCTATTTAAAGAGAATGTAGGGTCAATCTCTTATGATTTATTCTCAAAATATCTCTTGTAAAATATTTTCCTTTCACATTAATATATTGCATCAAGTGGCCACATTGGCTAGGGTCGTGGATTGTTTCCCTCTTCGATGGTTTTAACCACCTAAAAACATCTGTGTGTTGACATTTTATATGGTTGTGTGAGTGGTTATTGAACATTTTCATCCTCTGTTGGAATACCATGTTTTTTCAAACATGGTATCAAAGCTCGTTTGAAGACCCTCTCCCATTGTAGATCTTGAAGTTGTGTTGCCCCATTTCTGGTTTCTTTTATTTATGTACATTTATAAGCTGAGAGGATTTTTTCGTTGCATCCAGAGTGCTTCTTTCAGTTAGAAACATGTTTTCATTTCACTCAAAAAGGTTTCTATTTATTCAATATATGACAATTTCAGTCAGACATGGAGGTATAAAGCCTAAATACACCCCTTTCTATTTTCTAGTCTGCATATGCTATTTTCTGTGTGCTCTATGCAATCTTGGAAAATCAGAAACAAAGTGGAAAGTATTTCATTTTCTGTGTATCCTCTTATCCATGTGCTCTGTGCAATATCGAAAAATAAAAATAAAAGATAGAAAACTTTCATTTTTTGGGTAAGATAACCAAGATCTAACTCCATTTGTTGTTGAGTTTTGGTTTTTTCAAAAAATGTCACTTGTGTTTGTACGAGCACACATAAACAAAGGTTTTTGGGGTAAGAATGCACTTCAAGGTGAAGCTCCAATAACAACAACAACAACACCCCCATCCTCCTCCTTTAGAATTATAATGTGTTTTTTACTAGCTCACTTGCTTGAAATTTGTTTTGTATAATAAAATGTATTGAGTTCAAGTCTCCTTTTTAAGTTACTTTAAAAAAAAATTCAAAAAATCTTCATGCATTAATTGTAAAGTGGATTTCACTTAAATTGGAAAAGTGAAACACTATAAATTAACTTTAATATTTATTTTTTAGTTACTTCTTGCATGCAACTTTAATTTACAAAGTAACTTCTTTGTAAAAGTGATTCTCACTTATTCTATAGAAGTGGGTCACTTCATAAGTAACTTATTTGTAAAAGTGAGCTTATATGCAAACTTAGAGAATGAAGGGAATTTTTTGCATCCATCATGATATGGG
Source organism: Picea engelmannii (assembly GCA_009831015.1). Classification (NCBI taxonomy): domain Eukaryota; kingdom Viridiplantae; phylum Streptophyta; class Pinopsida; order Pinales; family Pinaceae; genus Picea; species Picea engelmannii. Next base: position 11,243 of record ML791870.1, read on the forward strand.
TCAACTTATACCTGCCATGTGGCACCTTGGTCACTGTTTATGTCATTTTTCAAAAGGGAATAACATTCAAATCCGAAGTCTGTTTTCAATGTTTTTTTTTAACAACCTATTTTTTTGAGAGATTTTCATCCAAACCATTCATTTAATCTTTTGAATCCATATTATATTCATATTTTAAAATGGCTTCTCTAATTGATATTTTTATTACTAGTACCAACTACTTCTCATGGAAATACCATATTGAGGATGTACTCAGAAGTAATGTATTGTATAACATTACCTTCAGAACATAACAAAACCCCTATCATGATGAAAATAAATCCAAATGGAATAATAAGAATGATGAATCACATGGACTAATTGGAATGTCCATCTCTTCTGAATTACGATTTCACCTTCAAGGAATTGATGGCCCAGATAAATCTTGGGAAAATATTGAAGATTCATTTGATGAACACAATGTGATTCAAGTCCACCAAATTGAAAATCTATTAATGACTTTAATTCCAAATTATTTTCCTTTCATTCAATATATTTTATCTCATTTCAAAACACCTAGACATTTTCTTTAGACTGTAAAACAATTTTGAAGGAAGATCGTTTCATATATGTTATTCTTGATAATATTGGCATTTCATGTTATGTATTTGTATTTACCTTTTATCCCACCAATGAATCTCTACGAAAATATTATCAAGAACCCATCCTTGAGTCTTTTTTTGATTATCTTATTAGAGGGAAAGATAATCCTTTGTAGCTTGGACTGATCAACACTGTAGGTACATATAACAAAGCCTTAGTGACCTAGAAGAAATACGAATCCAAAACTCCCAATAAGTAACATCCTCAATGCAACAACGAGAAAAACAAGGGTCCCAAACCCTCTCGACCAAGTTCTACTCGTAATGCTGAAAAAGGAGAAAAATACAAAAGTAAGAAGATTGACCAACATTGAAACTTTTGTGGAAAATATGGTCATGTGGAGTATAAATGTTTTAAAAATATGGAATCCTTAGAAGTATCAAGGAAGAGGAACAACATCAATCTTTATTCCTCTTCTTCTTCTTCTTCTTCTTCTTCTTCTTCTTCTTATTCTTATGTGAATGCACTTTTTGCTTCTAGTTTCTCCACGTTTACTTCTTCTTCTCATGAGTGTCTTATTGATTCCAGAACATATTATCATATGGCTAAGAATAAAGTCATTTTTTCTTCTCTTAATGAATTTAACACCCAAAAAATATTTGTTGGTGATAATAGATCTGTTAGTGTTGTAGGGTCTGGAACATTTCATGTATATAATGGTCATTTCAATGATGTATTATATGATCCAAGTCTTTCCTACAACCTTTTATCAGTGCATTAGATCACTCATTTAGGTGAGGTGAACCCGTAGGTTTTTCACCTCACCAAGTTGTAATCAAGGACTAGAAATATCTTGAGCATGTCATAGCAATTGGAATTGTTGATGATATCACTAGGTTGTACAAATTTGACAACTTTAGGTCATCATATTTTCCATCATTTTTTGTTGCTCATAGTTATGACTTGAGAAAAATTTGACATGAGCGGTTTGGTCATCTAAATTATTGCTCAATGCATCAACTATATAATCAACATATGGTGATTAGTCTTCCTCTCATTTCTTGCATAGAAGGTGTTTGTGTCGGCTATGTTATCGACAAACATCATGGAGATATTTTTGACAAATGTGCCTCTTGGAATGCGTTGACACCTTTGCATATTTTTTACAGTGATTTGTGTGGTCCACTTTCTTCTCCTTCTTTCTCTAGGTGCAAGTACTTGTTAACTTTCATTGATGACTTCTCTAGACACACTTGGGTTTACTTCTTAAAACTTAAGAATGAATTTTTTGACAAGTTTTTGTCCTACAAGGACCTTGTAGGAAAACAATTTGGACATCAACTTGAAAGGTTAAGAAAAGGTCATGGAGGAAAATATGTGAAAAACAAATTTACAAGTTACTACACTACACGAGGCATTCAAATGCAATATACTATTCCATATACACACAAAAAAATGGTGTCATTGAGAGAAAGAATTGCATATTAAAAGAAATGGTTAATTGTATGATCCAATATAAAGGATGAGGTCTTCATTATTGGGAAAAATCCATCACTTGTGCAAATTACATAGTAAATTTCACTCTCACAAAGGATTTAAAAAATATAACACCAGAAGAAGCATAGAATGAAATTAATCCATATCTAAGCCACTTCCATGTATTTGGTAGTGTAACATGTGTTAAGGTTTAAGCTATTATTAGGTTTATTTTCAATTAACTAGGTAACCATAGCATAGACAGGATCACTGAGAAAAACATAATCACAAGATACACACCATTTATCCTAGGAAACCCTCATTGGGGAGAAAACCCAATTTTTTTTTTTTTAATATAAATAGCCAATACAATGCTAAGACAATAAACCAAAACACTAGAGAATATCCAACACTAAGAAATGTGCCTCTCTCTTGCTTCTTCTCCCAACTGCACCTACCAAACTTATGCACAGGATGAGTGAATGAGTGAGTGAGATAAAGAGGAGTCAACTTCCTTTATTTATACAAATTGGTAGGTGTCGTAAAGGTGTCTCTTCACTGGGCAAGTCTGACTTGTCGTCTTAGTGGTTAAAACTACTTTAATTAGCCTAGGGTCTGACTTCTTAATTTTCACAATATATTTATGGTTTGATCAATCCACAAAAGGGGATTGATCTAATGAATAATAGCTCAATAATAAATAGAATACTCATTGCAGTTACAATATTTCAACACTCCCACTTAACAAGAAGGGTATTCTACAACATCATCAGGAGAGGGAGAGGGAAGAAATATCTATAACATCTCGAACACTTACTGGCATATCTATATATCATTGGAATTTTTTCTCATCATCGATATCATCATCCAAAGGAGGGAGCTAGAATGGAATCATCATCATCTGAATCAACATGGATTAGTATAACACTAATACATCATCATCATCATCAATAACAACAAAAGGATGATACAACATCAACAATAACATCATCACAACACGAAGGCTGGAGCATCATCAACATCAGCACTAGGCTGGAAACCTTCAGCATGAAGCTGACATATCAACAACATCATCACGAAGCTGGCATCTCAACAACATCAGCACGAAGCTTGAAATATTCAACACTAGGATGGCAACACAACAACATCAACACAAAGCTATAAATCTCCATCAGGAGGATGGCATCACAACAACATCAACACGAAGCTAGAAAAATTTAGCACTAGGCTGGCATCAACACTACTCCCCCTTTCGAAAGACGTCCTTTCGGACTACACCAAGCTTATCTAGAATGTGCTTAAAATTTACAGGAGATAGAGTCTTGGTGAACACATATGCAACCTGTTAATCCATGCTAACATATCAGATCTTTGTGGCTGCTCTCTGCACCATATCACAGATGTAATGATATCGGATTTCTATGTGTTTTGACTTGTCATGGAACACAAGGTTCTCTGTCATCTTTATACAACTATGGTTATCACATAGAATCATAGTTTCTTCCATCTCCAGATAGAATAGACCTGTCAACAACTTTTGAATCCATATGGTTTCACAACTGGCAGAACATGCAACAATGTATTCTGCTTCTTCCATGCTGAGAGAAATACTTGATTGCTTCCTACTCTACCATGCAGGGATGATTTTAGGGGCTAAATTTCGCTCATGGGCTAATTTTCCATGGTTTTTCCAAAAACGAGATTCGCTATTTTAAAAATAATTCTCCCAAATTCTATAGGGTAAAATTATTTTACCTTAAAATTTGCAAAACAATTATAAAAACTATATAAAATACTTAGAAATTTTATTATTTTTTTAAAAATATCGCCAAACATTTATAGTTGACATTTGAAGGATTAGTAATATTCGCTAAGGTTTATACATTTTAAAATAAATTTCCATCCTTAAAATCATCCTTGCTACCATGAGATCATGGTTGACCCCAGATTGAAACAACATCCTGAAGTGCTCTTTCTATTAGAGACACTTCCTGCCCAATCTGAATCGGTATAACCACTCAGTCTGAAGTCATGATCTCCATTATAATAGTGACCAAACTCTAATGTACCCTTAAGATACCTCATCACATGTTTTTCAAAAACCAAGTGAACACATCTAGGCTCTACCAGAAATTGACTCAAGGTGTTTACAGAAAAACATATATCTGGTCTGGTGTTCGTCAGATACATGAACGATTCAATGGCATGTTTGTACATCGTAGCATCAATCAATTATGATGAAGTGTCAACCATGAGCTTCAACATTGTTTCCATGGTTGTATTCATGGATTTGCACTCCAACATATCAAATCTCTTCAATATTTCAACTGCATACTTCCCCTGGTTAAGGAAGATCTTCTCTAGGCTCTTCCAGACCGCAATACCTTAGAAATAATTCCCTAGACCAAGGTCTTTCATCTCAAATTTTGGAGCAATATTCTTATTACACTTAGAAATAAATCATCGACATACAACAAAAATATAACAAGCTCATCATTCATAACCTTGAAGTAAAGGTTAGAATCTTATTTACTCTTGGTAAAGCCCAGTCTCGTCAGGAAATTGTCAATTCTTCCATACCAAGCTCTAGGAGATTATTTCAATCCATACATAGCCTTATTCAATATGCATACATGAGTCTTTCTATATTCAACTTCAAACCCTTGAGGTTTTTCTATATACACTTCCTCTTCTATGACACCATTTAAGAAAGTCGGTTTCACGTCCATCTGGTGTAACTTCCATTTCATCTTAGATGCAAAGGCTATGATGGTTCTGATTGAAGTGTATCTGGCTACAGGAGAAAACGTCTCTTCATAGTCAATTCATTCCTTTTGAGAAAATCCAAGAGGAAAAAACCTTGATTTATATTTCTCAATACTTCCATAAACACCATGTTTTATCTTGTATACCCATTTGGAAGATACCACATCCTTTCTCTTTGGTGTGGGAACTATTTCCCATACATCATTATTTATAATGGATTTGTGTTCTTCTGTCATGGAATCTGCCCATTCTTTATCTTGAATGGATTCTTCAAAGTAATTAGTCTCCTTCTCTAAGAGATCACACATCAAAGCCATATAATTGGAGAATGGCTTGGGTTTATTGACTTGTCTCATGGTTCTTTCGTGGGCACCATACTTCTCTCCATCTTGAATAAGTTCGCTTGCCCAGGTTGGCTTTATCTTGTGGGAGATCATCATCTGGGGAGCTTCTTGAGATTATATTATGTCATGATATCCTATAATCTCCTCATCAGGGGAAGTTATGACTTCCCTCACTGGTTCTGCAACTCTGGGAGCCATAGGGTCTTCTTCATATACTTCTTCAAGTTGGCATCTTCTTGATTTCTTAAGTGTTGCATCTTCATCAAATGTTACATCTATGTTGATATCAATATGATGGTAACCTAGTATGTATATTCTGAAGGCCTTGGAGACCTCACAATATCCAACAAATATTCCCCTCTTTCCTGAAGGGTCCAACTTAGTTCTCTTCTCTTTCGGATTGTGTACAAATACGACCAAATATTTTTAGATGGCTTACTTCTGGCTTCTTTCTGGAGAAAATCTCTTCAGGGGTCTTGAACACAGGTGCACTATGGGACAATCTGTTATGTACATACATTGATTTTCTTGTTGCTTCTGCCCATAAGTGCATTGGATGTTCTTTATCATGGATCATAGTCTTCATTGCTTCCATTATAGTTTTGTTGTTTCTTTCTGCTACACCATTTTGTTGAGTGTTGTAGGGAGTGGTGAGCTCCCTCTTGATCCTGGCATGTTTACAAAATTTTATGAACTCTTTTGAGCTTTATTCTCCTCCATTATCTGACCTAAGTATCTTGATATTTATTTTAGAGATATTCTCTATCAAGGCTTTGAATTCCTTGAATTTACCAAACACTTCATCTTTTGATTTCAAAAAGTAAACTCGGGTTTTGCAAGAATAGTCATCAATAAATGATAAATAGTATACATACCCACTAATGGAGGTTGATGGAATTGGGCCACATACATATGAGTGACTGATCTCTAGGACTCATTCTTCTTTACTTTCTCTCTTCAAAAAAATGTTCTCGATGTTCTTTCCTTGTGCACATCTGTTGCACACACCTTCCTGGTCAGCCTTGAATTCTGGTAGACCTGTGACTGCCTTGCTTACATATGGTAATTCCTAGTAGTTAATGTGACCTAGTATTCTATGCCAAATTTCATAGGGATTCTCAATGGAATTAGTCAAGGATGCTTCTGAGTAGCCTTTTAACTAATGCAAGCCACCTTCTTCTTTTCCAATAACAAATCCTTCTTCCATGGTTTTTCCTTTGGGCCACATAATAACTTCTCAGTATCTCTTCATCTTCAAATGTGTAGGCAATGGGCATGGTGCATCTTGTTTCTCTTTTGTATTCTTCTCTTCTAGCTGGAAAATTCTTAGCAATATGTCCCATATTGTCACAATGGTAACATTGGTGGGATGATAAATCTTTTTCTCTTCTTTGACCTTTCTGAAACTTCTAGAATCTCCTTGGAGGGTGAGATTATTTATGTATGAGGTTGTCTGGGGGGTGATACTCCTTATGTTGATGAGTTTCTTTCTGGAAGTAAGACCGCTTCCTTGATCCTTTAGTATGAGCAACTAGGGCTTGATCTTCATCTCTTGATAGTATTACTTCTCTGTTAGCTACTCTTGCTTCTTCTTGAATGCATTCTTCCCAAACACTGTCAAAGTTGAGTTTCTCCTGTCTAGCACAAATAGTTGGGATGAATGCATCCCATGGTCTTGTGAGACCATTAATGGTTTTCATTATGAGTTTCTTTTCATATAGAGTATCACCAATTTCTTCTAGTTGTTCTATGAATTGTTATATTATAGAGAAATACTCTTGAATTGTTTCTCCTTTGTGCATCCTTGTATGTTTGAGTTGAGTTCTTATATTCATCTTCTGGTTGATGTTTTTTCCTTCAAACATCCTAGTTAGGGCATCAAAGATTTATTTTGGATTTTTCTTTGAATCCACTTGAGGAATCAAGTGATCTTTAATAGAATCTGCAATGATTCTTTTGGCCCTAACTGTGTCCTTTTGGTGTTTTGGTTTAGCTGCAACATTAATAGGTTATGGTACATCTTCTTTAATGAATTTTGCTAGTTCATTCTCTTCAAGAATGAGTGCAATCCTATACTTCCAGGAACAAAAGTTTTCCACACCTTCTAGCTTGTCAAAAAGCTTAGTGTGTGCATACATCTTTACCTGGAGCTAGAAAAATGACAAAAAATTGAAAATTCTCAGAATTTAATTTTGAACTTATGAGAAGGTGTGCCTGGCTCAGGCGAGTAGCATGGTACAGTTAGATTTCATAAAATCCAAATTTTTCCCCTTCAAACTTGACCACCGAAATTTTGTACTAGTACTTCTGGTACTAGTTCTGGTTTTCTTCTTTTCTGGTACTTTTGGTTTTCTGGTACTTCTGGTTTCCTGGTACTTCTGGTTTTCTAGTTTTTTAGTACCAGTGAAAACTAGGGTTTCATTTTCTGGGAGTTCTATCCACTTAAAAAGTGCGTTCATTCTACCAAAGACTTTTCTAGCATAGGGCACACTACCTTGATGAGTTTTAGGTTGAAATTCCTCTTCAATAGAAAACCCTAATTTTCTTGTACGACAATAGTGATGTTTTTTCTTATCTAGTGAAGGATTCTCTCTTCAGCTTAGATCTGATACCATGTGAAGTTTTAACCTATTATTAGGTTTCTTTCCAATTTACTAGATAAACATAACATAGATAGGATCTGTTAGCACTAGAAGTCACCCTCCAATTGCAGAGAGAGTAATCCCAGTACCCATTAGTTTGTATGTCACAAATAATTTTAGAGAGGTCAAATGGGTGCATACTCAATATGATATCACTTTAACTCGGAAAACTGGAATGGTATGCATAGGCAAGTGAGGTCTTAACCAACTTCAGTCAGTAAGTTGGATTAAAGGTGAATAGAAGGAAGACTTGGTGAGGAGAATGTAGAGGTCTACTATGGACATCAGGTCTTCCAGCAGCCTAAGGAGGAAAAGATCAAACACAATATCCTCTTGGATTCAAAGTTTCAGACACTGAAGTACATTTAAGAAAACAGTCATAACAAAACAATGATCAAACATACATCACGATGCATCTACAACAACTTGACTAGATCATCCATGCCCGAGATCTTCAGTGTGAGAGGAAAAAAAATATCAAAACGAAATGATTAAAACTGGTCACAATACTGCTGAAATCAAACCTTCATAACAACAACATATGACCCTCGACTGGATCCTCCATGCCCGAGTGTTATAACACATATTTTACAGACAGATGGAAAGAATATGACTTATATTAAACAGTAAATCTCAAATCGTATTACATAACAAATAACCAGAGATTTCATAAAAAAATTACAACGTGGGAGCCTAGCTCAACCATCAAACTTAACAAAATATCAAAACTTCCTATATATACTAAAAATGTTGCAACCACCAGGAGTATGATCAGACCACCACATTAACATTTTTAGTCAGCACCTGCTCTGTGAGATTGTGCAGGCCTTCTCACTTCAGATGCGAGACAGGCACAATTATGTGCTTTACAGGAAAATTTGTCCATAAGGAAGATTCAGATTGACAGTCTGCCTTTACGATCACTCTCTTCTTGTTTTCCATTTATGTGGTGAGACGAGTTTTCAACCACCTGTCTCACTTTCATTAACAACCTGCATCGAAATTGAAACACGGCTTAATGCCAAGGGGATGACCACATGCTCCTCTCGGATAGGATTCCATATAAACACGTGATTGCGGGGCTGCTCAAAGGTGGTTTGGGTTCACACCACTTTTGAACCCGCAATCCACCACCTTTTGCCACGTATTACATTTTCCAAACCACGGTTTCAATTATGGGACCGCTCAAGAAAATTATCGCCCAAGCACGTCGCGTCCCTGCAATGGACTGTGGTTGTCAATATTGTGATCTTGGGCGAGGATTTACGATCAATGGCTAAAATCTACCCACTTCAGATCAATGGATCAGATCTTCCTTTTTTGAATCGATGACCGAAATTTGCTTCGCAATTTGGGCTTTGGACTTTTCAAACTTAAAACTTTATTTACCCCAAGAAAATCCTCCGTAGTTAAGGATTTGATGACACGTGGCCTCCAAAATTGGACAATCGATATCCTCTTTGGGACTTCGGGCGCTACGAGTGCTATACTTCATGCAATTTTGGACTCCCGAAAGCCTATGAGCTGCTAATCTAAACTTTGAATGGAATCCCCTCCACTGAAAACTAAACTTGCTCTCTCTCTTTGAGTCCATGTTAGACCGCTCTAAGTGTTTCTTTGTGCTCATGGTTGTGACCTGCAGCCCTTGACAACTTAATGTGATAAAATTTGGCTCTGCAGGGGATGGCATGCTCCCTGTGACCTGCCAAGAACACGCAGTTCCAGTGCCTTAGATGTTGGTCTATGGAGTCGAGCTCAAAACCTTCGCCAAAGAAAACAGGGAAATATGTACTCTACTCTACTTACAAAAAGAAATCAAACACACATGCTCCAGAAGGATCTTATTTATGTACAAACCTAAGCTAACTAATTTTTACAAAGTTCTAGGTGCAAGCAAACTTTCACCATAGCCACCCAGACTGTCTATTGATATAATTATTTTCTTTACAACAAATATTCCACAAAAGTCTAAGGATGTATGACAACAAAATGAGGACATGGATTGGAACACTCACTATACCCCCAAATGATGATAAGGTGAATAAATCTGTAGGCTCCAATGCTTTTGGAAAAAACAACTCCATATATGATCCCACAGGGTAACACAATTTATAATCAAGGGAGATCAACTGGTAAGAAATTAACTCTTGTCCTTTATTGTCGCTCACCTGTCGTGTGATGTTCTCAGAGTGCACAGGTGGGTGGAGAAATAATGCAAGTTGGCTGACACCAGGTGATACCTGCTCAATTACAGGTTCTGGATAGGAGATAAACTTCCCACTAAGCTCCTCCTTTACATGTTTCTCTGTGTTTTCTGTGAGTCTAGGATAATTGATTTCCGCCCAATGCTTTCCCTTAATTAATAAAGGAAAAGTATTTATAGTGTGGTATTGGAAATCTTTCATTACACCATACTCTCCTGTGAGTATTGGTGAAGTAATGCAATTTGAAAATTTCAGAAAATTTGAAATGTATGACTCCATGTATATGGCCGCAGGGATGATGAATAATGTGACAAAATCCTCGCTGCTTTAGAAGACCAGGCTGCTCCTCTGTAAAATTCTCTCTACTTTAAAATAAATTCCCTCCTTGTTCTTTTGCGACCAACTCTTGATCATCAACAATTGTCGTCTCTTCTTCATAAGAATGGTCACAAGATAAAGGTGCAATAGGATTTAGAACATCATAACTATGATCAACCAAGAACATACAATTATATATGCAATCAGCCACTGCTACATGCTCAAAATGTTTTGGAAACTGATCATAAGATTGATATGCATTCTTTCCCATAGAAAAATCTGCAAATGTTGAAGAACTTGATTCCAACTATGAATCATACCTACTACCTTTTTGTTGTTCCAGATCTGATTCATATTCAGTGTCTTCTTGCTCAAAATCTGAAACAAATTGACAGTCTTCTTGCTCATGTACATGAAAATTTTCGAGATATGCCTGCCTATGAACCCACTTTCTAGCCCTGAT
>ML791870.1:35271-46328 GCA_009831015.1 Picea engelmannii
GTTCCTTGGCTGTAGATTCTCCTGAGACATTCAACAACACTGAATCTGCCAGGCAGAGTCGAATGGTACTCCTTTCTCTTCTGTCCAACTTGTCCCAATCTTCCTTCGACATACCAGTAACTGGTGTACTAGTAGTTTGTGTAATGGTAGGCTGTGTACCAGTAGCCTGTGTGCTTGTAGATGGTGTACCAGTAGGTTGTGTACCAGGATCCACAACGATCCATTGTTCTTTGTCTACAAGAAGGTCCTCCATATTTAGCTTCCATAGCTCAAATTTTTTACCGTTGAAATTCTCTATCTCGATTCTAGATGAGCTCGCCATTCCTCTTACTTTACTCGAATCTCCACTGCAAAAGCTCCCATTAAACCCAGGTTTATCACAGACCCAAGATAAACTTGATCTATCAAGACCGAGCCAAACCCTCAACAACAAAGGCATCCCTCTGAAGCCAAAAACGTGCTCTGATACCACATGTAAGTTTTAAACCTGTGAAGTAAAGCAATGCATATAGATTCTTAAGCAATACAGAAATTAATCAATGGCTCATACAAAAAGTACACAAAGATTTTTACCGGAAACCCTCAACCAGGAAAACCTTTCTTATTTTCATTATATCGAATTTCACCATTCGCCATACAATATATACAATGTTTTTAGGTATTCCGTAGATACCAAAACCCTAATCCCTTAATCCGGGATTAATTTACAAATCCGCTAAAAATAGCAAAATCTGCTAAAAATAGCAAAAATCCGCTAAAAATAGAAAAATCCGCTAAAAATAGCAAAAAGGGATCGTCAGACACAGTTGTCGTATCTAACGCACCCAAACACACACACATGCAAAGAATATAACACATACCCAACAATAAGTGAACCTAATGGTGCAAGAACTGAACTAAAACAATTTTCCATTAGCAAGATCAACTTCAAATCCATTTAACCTATTAAATACATATGAATAAATACAAATAAGAAACATTTATCTCTATATGCTTGGAAAAGCGTTTTGGCTCCAAAACGTGTAGAGATGTATGATAAAATTGGCAATATTGAATTATGAAGGTAGGATGTACATGGTAAAAGGCCAATTGAATTATTGAAAAATGTGACAAAATGGGAGGCCAACATCTCCCCCACCCCGATCTAGTTTCATGTTGTCATGAAAAATAAATCCATCCTCAAAACTTCAACAAATCCCTCTAGCTTTTACCAAAATGTTAAAATTCCCCCCTACCATGTTTCTCATTTTATCAAGTCTTCACTTCAGAGATTTATTATCAATAGTAAGCACTTGAGATTCCTTGGACCATTTTGATGGCGCTAAACTCCTACATACCCCGCAAGGTCTCTGCACCTGACCTCCCGGTCTTAAGGATCATTCAAATTCTCATACGAGCTGAATTAGCTCTTTAGATCCCCTGCTGGAATCCTCTGCTAAAACCCGATCCACAGGTCCTTTCCCTTTACTGCACGGTCTTCTTCTCGTTATCATGTCCTTTTCCCGACTCAATATCGGTGTTCGGGGTTTCGAACTTCCTGCTGTCGAGAGTCATTGTCCTCTCGATTCCCTTATCACCGATGGGACAATTTGTCGACGCGCCCCTTTTCCTCAACCCCTCCTATCTGTCCTATTGATCCACATGACCTGCCTTCATATGACCACAGTCACAGGTTCCTATCGGGGTTTCACGCTTTGCTATGCCAAAATGCACTTGCCCCTTGGATCCGCGATCCTCCGAATCCCAATGCGCTACAACCTCCGCTAGTCCCTCCTGGCTCAGCTCCTGGTCCACGTGACCACTACCTCGTGACCATAGTCAAACCTCTTCATCGGGGTTTCGGGGTTTACGATGTCAAAATACATTCACCCACGAGACTCGCGATTCTTTGAATCCTGACTCTCCGGTTGGCTGACAGCCAGCCTCTCACGATGGCGCTTTCCTTTTCTCTGACGTGCTGACAGTTGGCCCCCATTGATCGGGGTTTCGCGTTTCGCGATTCCAAAATGCACAAACACCTTGTCACCGGGATCCCCGATATCCCGATGACCCAAATGTCGATCAATGACTTCCTGTTGACCTTTCCCTGGTGGCTCCGATTGCTGCCACACGTCCCTTCCAGAATGGACGGTCCCGATCTCTCCGGGATTTCGAGACTTTCAATGCCCCAACTCCTTCGTCCTCAGGAACTCCGATTTCCCGATGTCGAATATGCCGATGATCGCTCGATCTCCGCCACGTGTCTCCACCAACGGATAGTCCCGATCCTCCCGGTGTTTCGAGACTCATGATGCCCCAGTTTTCACGACCTCGAGAATCTTGATTTCCCGAGTGCCAATATCCTGATGAATTCACCCCTTGTCAGGATTTCTCCTCCTATCCACGAGGACTTAACTCCCTCACAACTTCTGCAGATCCGACAGTTGTCGGTGATCCTACACCAGATCTAATGGCTCAGATCTATTCTCCTTCCCTGCGCTCCTCCAGAGGCTTAACCTCTACGCGCTTTAACCCGATCCAATGGCTGACGGGATTTCTGCTCCAGATCTGATGGATCAGATCATTTCTACTATGTGCTTCTCCTGTGTGCCTTCCTGGATGTGAAAACCAACGGTCCATATCTCTTCTCATGTCGATATGATGGTGACTGTTCTCCCACCTGAGCTTCCTGTGCTTTCTTCCCAACCTTGGGAGAAATTCCAAGGATTCTAAAGGGCTCGGCCCGTGTCTAATTCCTCCTGCGAGCTCTAGACTTCGAGTTCCCCTCCGTGTATGAAGATGTTATTCCTCCTGACCTTTGGGAACGTTGAACTCTCCAAAGAGTTCTTCAGCCTCTACACTCCTTGCAGCCCGAATCTGTGCATAAAAGCACTCACCCTCCTGAGATTCTACGCCCGAATCCTCAAGGGACTTTCAGACTCTTGCGCCACTATAGGGTATTCGCGTACCCAAAGTGCTATCTCTCCTGAGCTTCTCAAATTCTCAGACCCCTATGGGATTTTATCTTTCCTCTCCCATAGATGGAGAATATGGATGCCCTCCTGGCTATCCTTCTGCCTCAAGCAACCTCTTGTTGAGTCTTTCTGTGTGTTCAACAACCCAGTGAAGATCCCTCCGTGGACCTTTGTTCACTTCCAGAACTCAAAGAGTTCGTTTCTTCTTCTGTGCCTGAATGCACAAAGTCTCAATTCCCTCTTGGCAGAGTTTCCCTTCCACAGAACATTCAACAGTTATGTCTTCTCCTTCTGTGCACCTATGTACCCGCTCGATGCCCACCTGGCAGAGCTCTCAGAATCCTTAATGATTCTGCTTCCTTTGAACTCACAATAGAATTCCTTCCTCAATGCACTCTTAGCACATGCTCAATGCCCACCTTCCAGAGCTTCACATAATCCTTAATGATTTTGGTTCTCCCTTCTGAACTCACAACAGAGTTCCTCCAACTGCACCTTGTGCTTGTGCTCAATGTCCACTTGGCAGAGCTTCTACAAAATTCACAGCAGAATTTTGTTTGCAACTGTGTCTCTCATGCACAGCCTTGCCTCCTGAGGTGTTCAGTAACCTCACAGGTCTTCCTTCTGATTTGATGATTCTATCTCCTGTTCCACAGCACGTCTTTGTCTGAATCCACAGAGTTCAGAAGTGCATTCTCTGTGCACCGGTATTCAGAGACCGCAGTACTTTGTCACGCCCTCCTGGCATGAAACCTCACAGACCTTCACCTGAAATCACACAAACTCCCTGCAAATGAAAATCTAACACACATACATTCACAACATATGACAAAACACTCACAGACATCCATACAACACATAATCAATGCAGGAAAAACTGCTCTGTTATATTAAATGGCAATTTCCTGTATTTACAAAGGTGTTCTTGAGCTCTCTCTGGCTCTCCTCAACTCTTCTCATCTATATTCTAACTACCAAAATGAGATCTGGAAATCTCTTTTACCTGAGGGGCTCATCGAGCGCTTCCCTCCAGCCTACCTACCCTATTCAATTGCATTGAATGGGTTGTCTAGTCCGCTATCGGATCTAGATATCAGCCGATCTAGCATTAAAGCCGATCTACCTAATGCCTGCACAAAGGCACGACTCTTCTAGCTCAACAGCCTAAGAATTTAAATTACATTTATTTCATATTTAAATGAGGCTGCGCCTCCTTTTCAGCATTTGAATGCACGTGCTGAGACATGGTTGGTTGGCTGGCTAGCTGACGTGGAGAGATGCTCCTGCATCAAACTCCTCAGCTGCAAAATCATGAACTCCTGCTCATGCGCTTCCCATCTAAGCAGTTGGAAATCCTCCTGGATCCCAAACAAATATCTGGAGCTTCCCATCTGCTCCATTCTGCTGCTGCTGTTGTTGCTTTGTTGTTGCTGCTTCTTTTTTGCCTAGCTTCTCCTTGTTGGAAGTGTCTGCTGATCGGATCATCAACTTCATGATCTCTTTGATCACTTCGTCCAGCTGCTCCCATGGCTGGTCCTGTTCATGCAGTCTCCTCAGCTGCAAAAAAATTTGGCACATGAGAAGATCACCATGATCTCCCATGCCTCCTTCATCAGTTTTCAACTTCACCTGTTGGATGTGCATGCCCTGCACTTTCAACCTCTCCTCCAGGGCTTCAATCTGTTCCCACAGATCAGCAAAGCAAATGTTGTCTGCCCCTTTTTCTTCTTTTGCTTCAAACTCCCAAGTTGCAGTCTCTTCATCTTCCTTGCTGAAAATATTGAGCCATTCCATAGAATGCTCATCATCCTCTTCTGCTTCCTCTGTTGTTAGCTTCAGTGCTACAACTTCCTCAGCTTTCTGCCTGAAGTCATTGATCCGTTCCTTAGAACACTCATTCTCTTCTCCCGTTTGGGAAGCTTCTAAATTCTACTCTAATTTTTCTTGGACAGTCTCAGCTGACTGTTCCTCTGTTGTTGTTGCACCATCTGCAACATAGACTTCTGCCTCCTCCTGGGAAAATGGTAGGAATATTCCAATTCCCCTAATCATCAGAATATCTCTTGTTCCTTCTTCCTCTTCTGTCAGATGCACATGATGATCTAAGTTCATTTCCGAGCTCATCTGCTCTGTTAGCTCCTCTGGCTGAATCCAATTCAATTGCTCATCCCTGCCCACCTGGAAATATGGGATGCTTCCGCTGCTTCCCTGGCATATTATGAGATCAACCGATCCCATATTCATCAGCACTCCTTGCTGAATCGAACTCACCTCTGAGTCCATGAGACTTTCAGACAGTCTCGAATTTTCATCTCTTCCCACCTGACAATCTTCGAGATCCCGCAGCGACCTCATATCATTGCCCAGCTGACAATGTGAAATTCCTTGGCTATCCTCATGACAGTCCAGGAGATCCCGCAGTGATCTCAACTCCTTTCCCCCATGGCAATTGGGAATTTCCTCTCTGCCCTCATGGTAGCTCTTGAGATCCTCAGTTGATCCCAATCCATTCTCTTCACCAATAATTTCTCCAATTTCTGGTTCACATATCTGAACCAATTCCTCCTCTGTGGCTTTGAGTTTTTCAACATACCTCAACCATTCCTTTAACAAAATATGTTGTCTTATGACCATCATCTCCCTGACTGGACACTTCATCTTTGGCTTCTTCATGGGCCACTCATACACCCATCTCAGCTTCTTATCCTACCACATCTATAACTCGAGCCTTTCTATCTCTGCTCTTATATCAACAAGCTTTTCATCCATTTCTGCAAGCTTTTATGCCTTGCTCTTCTTCCTAGGGCCTTCAGTAGCCATCTTGCTGTGTCTATCTACCTCCCTAACAGATCTACTACTATCACTCTGCATCTTGAGTGTGTCCAGCTTCATCTTACAGTCCTGCTGACTGTCTATGGACTGCTTCCTACCTGTAAACAAGTCCTTACAGGGTCCTCCAGTGCTCTGTCTTCCTCTTGCCTCCTCTGTCTGCAATATACAAACAAAATCCCGCTCGGATACCATCTTGATGGCGCTGCACTCCTACATACCCCGCAGGGTCTCTGCGCCTGACCTCCCGATCTTAAGGATCGTTCAAATTCTCATACAAGCCAAATTATCTCTTTAGATCCCCTGCTGGAATCCTCTGCTAAAACTCGATCCACAGGTCCTTTCCCTTTACTGCACGGTCTTCTGCTCTTTACCGTGACCTTTTCCTGACTCAATATCGGGGTTCGGGGTTTCGATGTTCCTACTGTCGAGAGTCACTGTCCTCTCAATTCCCCGATCACCGATGGGACAATTTGCCGACACGCCCATTTTCCTCAACCCCTCCTATCTGTGCTACTGATCCACGTGACCTTCCTTCATATGACCGCAGTCACAGGTTCCTATCGGGGTTTCGAGCTTTGCTATGCCAAAATGCACTTGCCCCTTGGATCCGCAATCCTCCGACTCCCGACGCGCTACAACCTCTGCTAGTCCCTCCTGGCTCAGCTCCTGGTCCAAGTGACCACTACCCCGTGACCATAGCCAAACCTTTGCTTCAGGGATTCAGGGTTTGCGATGTCAAAATAAATTCACCCACGGGACTCGCGATTCTTCGAATCTCAACTCTCCGGTTGGCTGACAGCTGGCCTCTCATGATGGCGCTTTCCTTTTCTCTGACGTGCTGACAGTTGGTCCCCACTGATCGGGGTTTCACATTTTGTGATTCCAAAATGCACAAACACCTTGTCACCGAGATCCCCAATATCCCGATGACCCAAATGTCGATCATGACTTCCTGTTGACCTTTCCCCAGTGGCTCCGATTGCTGCCACGCGTCCCTTCCAGAATGGACGGTCCCGATCTCTCCAGGATTTCGAGACTTTCAATGTCCCAACTCCTTCGTCCTCAGGAACTCCGATTTCCCGATGCCGAATATGCCGACGATCTCTCGATATCCACCACGTGTCTCCACCAACAGACGGTCCAGATCCTCCCAGTGTTTCGAGACTCGTGATGCCCCAGTTCTCCCGAGTGAAAATATCCCGATGACTCCACCCCTTGTCGGGATTTCTCCTCCTATCCACGAGGACTTAACTCCCTCACAACTTCTACAGATCCGACGGTTGTCGGTGATCCTACACCAGATATAACAGCTCAGATCTGTTCTCCTTCCCTGCGCTCCTCCAGAGGCTTAACCTCTGTGTGATTTCACCCGATCCAACGACTGACAGTATTTCTGCTCCAGATCTGATGGCTCAGATCATTTCTCCTTTGTGCTTCTCCTGTGCGCCTTCCTGGATGTGAAAACCAACGGTCCAGATCTCTTCTCCTGCAAATCTGACGGCGACTGTGCTCCCACCTGAGCTTCCTACGCTTTTTTCCCAACCTTGGGAGAAATTCCAAGGATTCTAAAGGCCTCGGCCCGTGTTTAATTCCTCCTGCGAGCTCTCGACTTCGAGTTCGCCTCCGTGTATGAAGACGTTATTCCTCCTGAGCTTTGGGAACGTTGAACTCTCCAAAGAGTTCTTCAGCCTCTGCACTCCTTGCAGCCCGACTCTGTGCGTAAAAGCACTCACCCTCATGAGCTTTTGCGCCCGAATCCTCAAGGGACTTTCGGACTCCTGCGCCACTATAGGGTATTCGCGCACCCAAAGTGATATCTCTCCTGAGCTTCTCAAATGCTCAGACCCCTACAGGATTTTATCTTTCTTCTCCCATATATGGAGAATATGGACGCCCTCTTAGCTATCCTTCCGCGTCAAGCAACCTCTTGCTGAGTCTTTCTGTGTGTTCAACAACCTAGTGAGTATCCCTCAGTGGACCTTTCTTCACTTCCAAAACTCAAAGAGTTTGTTTCTTCTTCTGTGCCTGAATGCACAAAGTCTCAATGCCCTCTTAGCAGAGTTTCCCTTCCACAGAATGTTCAGTAGTTTTGTCTTCTCCTTCTGTGCACCTATGCACCCACTCGATGCCCACCTAGAAGAGCTCTCAGAATCCTCAGTGTTTCTTCTTCCTTTGAAATCACAATAGAATTCCTTCCTCAATGCACTCTTAGCTCCTGCTCAATGCCCACCTGCCAGAGCTTCACAGAATCCTCAATGATTTTGGTTCTCCCTTCTGAACTCACAACGGAGTTCCTCCAACTGCACCTTGTGCCTGTTATCAATGCCCACTTGGCAGAGCTTCTACAGAATTCACAGCAGAATTTGGTTTGCAACTGTGTCTCTCATGCACATCCTTGCCTCCTGAGGTGTTCAGTAACCTCACAGGTCTTCCTTCTGAGTTGATGATTCTAGCTCCTATGCCACAACACGTCTTTGTCTGAATCCGCAGAGTTCAGAAGTGCATTCTTTGTGCATCGGTATTCAGAGACCGCAGTACTCTGTCACGCCCTCCTAGCATGAAACCTCATAGACCTTCACCTAAAATCACACAAACTCCCTGCAAACGCAAATATAACACACATACATTCACAACATATGAAAGAACACTCACAGACATCCATAGAACACATAATCAATGCAGGAAAAACTGCTCTATTATATTAAATGGCAATTGCCTGTATTTACAAAGGTGTTCTCGAGCTCTCTCTGGCTCTCCTTAACTCTGCTCATATATCTTCTAACTATCAAAATGAGATCTGGAAATATCTTTTACCTGAGGGGTTCATTGAGCGCTTCCCTCTAGCCTACCTACCCTATTCAATTGCATTGAATGGGTTGTCTAGTCCGCTATCGGATCTAGATCTCAGCCGATCTAGCATTAAATCCGATCTACCTAATGCTTGCACAAAGGCACGACTCTTCTGGCTCAATAGCCTAAGCATTTAAATTACATTTATTTCATATTTAAATGAGGCTACGCCTCCCTTTCATCATTTGAATGCACGCGCTGAGACATGGTTGGCTGGCTGGCTGGCTGACATGGAGAGATGCTCCTGCATCACATTTCCTTTCCTTCTTGTACATTTTCTTGTTGAGGTAATGAAACTCATCAATATTATCATGGAATTGTGTACTATCCTCTTGTTACTCATCATATTCACCATTGGCCCACATATGGAAAGATTGAAAGTTGATAGTGATTTTCAATGCGTAAGATTTAAAGAAGAAACAACTATTAGTTGTGAGGATGAATTTTGTGGTAGTTGGGAAGGTCAACATCCATATGAAGGACTCACAATTTTTAGCGGGGTGAGTAGGAAAGAGGAAAAGAGTACATATGGTAATGGAGATCAAGAGAGGATAAAAAAATGATAAAATTTTGATCAACCTCGGAGCCCAAATGAGGAAATTCGTTTTGTGGACCGGATGCTTCCAAACAAATAAACAACTATTGAATAATTCCCAATGCAAGTTCTCCCATTTATCATAGGAGATATTAATATATCTCTTCTTCCATGCCATTTTCAATGTTTAAACCACATTAACAATGAATTTTTTCTTCTTCATCTCTCAATGTATTCAAATCGTTCCTTTTCCTTCCCCTTGTTCATGAAACCTTGTCCAATCCAATGTGTACAAGCCCATATCTAGAATCATGAAAAAACAAGCTCATTTGAAATAGCTTGATTGGATACAAAATCCATCTGGACTTCCTCGTCCTCAAAGCAAGGTCTACAACAAATGCATCTAAACTTTGCATCCAACTAAAAATTCCCAACCATACCACAAGTAATTTGGATATATATATTGAATAAGATTATATACTTCTTTTATATGCATCCAACTGTAGAGTTATTGAAATTGGGTACTTTAATTCCGCACCGAACTAAATTCATTATGTCATGTAGTAATTAACATTGAATCTAGATATACTAAAAAATACACTTACCAAATTATGAATGATTGTATATCCATTGGAATGTTAAACTCAACATACTTTGCATATACTCAAATTCTTTATATGTTACAACCTTATTGCACTTTTTTAACCACCTTGATAACTAATATTGTAGGGACCCAACAATTGTACTAGTTTTTGGGTTTTTTTGTCATAAATAGTGTGGTAGGCCTGGAGGATTGGTTTGTTTTTCATGGGAAAAAAAAGAAGAAATAAAGTAAAGGAGAGGAAAATTCCATAACCATTCTCAAACCAGAAAAGTATAATAGCTTGTCTTTGCACTAAAACCAAATGAATATATTTTGTATAGCATATATATCCAAGAGGTGAAGGGAGAGATGTTAAAAATGTCAATGATTTCAAGGGAATTTTTAAGACCAGAACAATATATTAATGGTTTTTTTTTCAAGATAGAAAATCGTTTGGTTCATCGTAAACAAAGAAACAAAATTATAACCAAGTGGAACTGCTCCTTTCAGCATGACCCACCTTATGTTAATCACCAAAATTCCTCATTCTATCATTAATGCCCATGTGAAAGTTCCTTTCATACCAACCAAACCGAGCCTCTATATTTTCAATTTATGATTTTCCTCTATTAAAAACTTGTCTAATATAGAATATTTTTTAACTCCTATTTCAGTTTCTTATTTTCTTTTTATAGTTTGACAAAGGATTTATGATTAAAAAAACTTGAAGAGGTTGTTCCTTTTGGTGTTTCCTTTTTTATCTCCTTTTCAAACTTTAAGTCAAATGGAAATTATTTGATCCTGTGATGTTTGAGGAAAAGGAACCAATTTCTAGAAAACACATAACTTTGGTTCTTCTGCCATACTCTTGGTTATTCTTTTAGATATGGTTTCCTATGATGGAGTACCCTTTGTTATTTTATTTTGCATCCCCATTGTGGTTGAAAACTAAAACCCTCAACCCCATCAATAGGATCAACACCTTGTTTTTTACAATCCTCTGCCACTATTATATCATGTTGTTGATTGAACATATTTTGACTTAAAAGCTGTCCCATGAATTATTTATATCATTCAAATCAGGTACATTCAACATCTTTAACTAGTCCATGATGTTAAGAACCAAACATCAATATAGCATAGAAAAACCTCAGGAAAAATACTGAACGCCTTGAAAAAGAGATAATTTCAGATAATAAGCCTCTTCAAGGGGGAAACCTCCTTTTACCCCACTTAAATGTTCAAGTACAAGATGATTCAAAATGAAAATGTCTCCTTGGTATATATAGGAGACTAGGAGGTA
>ML791870.1:49928-76718 GCA_009831015.1 Picea engelmannii
TTTTACTTTCAACATTTCTTGCCACCTTAAATGCATTCTCCAATGATTTGGGTTCCCAAAGGAGAACCTCATGTTGAATGTTATCCTTTAAAGTTCCTATGAATACATCAATATGGGGCTCATCTGGAATATCGGTTACCTCTATATTCAATCTTTGGAAGTTCTCAATGTGCTTAGTAACTAAACCCTTTTTCTTGAGATTTATCAATTGGCTAAAGAAGGTATTGCTCCTTGTATCCTCATAGTGTGCTATCATTTCTTCCATGAAAATTGTCTAAGTGACGAGTGATTTGAGAGAACAAATCCATCGATACCAAACAAATTGATTAGGTTCTAAATATAAAGAAGCAATTTGTACCTTTTGTGTATGTAGCGCATTATGGAGATCAAATAATTGCTCCATTTGAAGTATCCATGTGATTGGGTCCTTGCCATCAAACTTCCTCATATCAATTTTAGGAACGTGGTTGGTCTTCAAACCAAAGTTGGAGTTTCTCCATTCTTGATTCACCTTCCTTGTGTCCTCATCATGAATTTCATGGGATGCATTTTCACTTTCAGGTGTCTTCTCTGTTACGAATTTTTTCAATACTTCCATGATCTCAGCTTTTAAGCTATCCATCTTAGTATCCAACTTAGCTTCTATTTAATCCATCAACTTAGCTTCCATTGAATCCATCTTCTTTTGTAGTTCATTTTTGTCCCTACGCATTTCTTCACCGTCCTCAAGAGTCCAATTAGGATTTTTTGGAGGCTTATTTGGTGTAGAAGGTCCCTTTTTTGGTGGCATGTTGGCCAAGTATCACTTTTGAATCTTGATTTTGACGCAGTTCTGATAGACAATATTTATTATGTTCTATCTCCCAAGTTTCGGCCCTTCTTGGTATCAAACTTTTTTTAGGTAGTTCTTTGATATTTATTCTCTGCAATTCCATAGGTCTTATCAAAATTGGATGTTCCAAGTGGAATTTATGGTAACTTCCTCACAACTTGCCAATTTTTGGCCTTCCCAGGAGATATCACTTGTATAGCATGCCCTGCACAAAATAATTGATACCAAATTCTGAAACTCGCACCCAAAATACTACAGACTGTCCAGGATCTAATGAAACTAGTCCCACTCAATTTGGATACTCTAGCAAGAAGTTATGATTGTTTTACCTGGAACAACTTCTTGAGACTAGTCAATAGGACTTGTCAGATACCCTATCTTACACAAGGTTTATCTACAAATTTAAGATGACAGAGAAGCTGAAATTTTTACCACAGATACCTTACTAATTTTTGTAAATGGCCTCTAGATTTCAAGGTCTGAAACATTACATAACATTTTTTATAGCGAAAATTCCGCAATGACTCATTTCAGGATGATTCCAGAACCCTATCTTGTACAGGATGTATCTCCGAAATTATAAGACCTCAGGAGATGAATTTTGAACCCAACGTACCTTGATATGTCTACTAAATATCCTCCAAGAAATTCTTTTTGAAACATTGCAGAAAAAAAATTATAGCGAAAATTCCACGATGTTTCATATGTTGCAGTGAAACCCCAAGACCTTGAGCTTTGATACCATATGTTAAGAACCAAACATCAATATAGCATAGAAAAACCTCAGGAAAAGTACTCAACGTATTGAAAAAGAAACAATTTTAGATAATAAGCCTCTTCGAGGGGGCAACCTCCTTTTACCCCACTTAAATGTTCAAGTACAAGATGATTCAAAATGAAAATGTCTCCTTGGTATATATAGGAGACTAGGAGGTATAATTACAACTAATGGCCTAAATCCGACATAAAAAAATAACATTACTAATATAATATGCCCCAATTAAGGGGTAATGAGCCAATATTAGGGATTAACACATGATGGTAGAGACTTTGATTAGGGTTCATGATGTTGGCAATCAAATCTGAAGAGTATCAATAATGGCTTGTGTATGAAAGTTTACGGGTAGCAATGAGATGAGAAGATATCAGTATGCACAATGGGGAGAGATGCCATTATAATGGTAGGGATAACATAAGATACGAGGGAACAAAGTGATGATGAGGGTGAGTGAAAACATGAAGTATAAGGATATAATATAGAAACCTAGGGTAAAATAACAATCATATGAGAAGTTTCATATTAATAAACCTCTTGTATCCCTAATAAATCAAAAGAATTAAAAACGTTCTTACCTCAAAATTTGTTTAGTCACTAATACTCATTGATATGATTGTTATATTTGAGCATGTATATGAAAATGTGAAGAAAAATAGACTTATGGACTGCTTGAAGACTTAGAATTAGAGACTTGTTGTCATCTAGACCTGTTCAAATCATGAAAAACACAAAAAATGCACCAACAAGTTTTCTTGTAGGTCCTCTATGCAATTACAGTAACTAGTATGTAGTCTTGAAGAACAAAAAGCATTCAATATATGAAAACACAATGTTTTTGGAAAAGGATAAATATAATCGAACATAGATATCCCTCTTTTCAACAAGCTAACTTATTAACTGTTGGAGTTCATCACTTATTCAGAAAAATGTGAAAATGTTGTTGCACTGTACTTGGAGCTGGACCAACAACTATGTGCAACATTTATTGAAATGTATTCATTTACTTACTATCCTACCCTACTTGGAAAAAATAAATGTTTTCTCAAGTATAGTAGTATTTCCAGTGAATCCATGTGTGTAACAGAATTACAAATGTACTCATATACAAGTATGAAAAATATACCTCAATGGCTTCCCGGACATTAGAGGCCAATTTCTCTTGTGGAGATGATGCCAAGAAGTGTTGAAGGATGGAGTGATATTGTGGCTTGATGATTGTTTGGAAACAAACTTCGAGATAATATTTGTCTCTGTGGCTCTCTTTGATTTTCATGCCATGAAGTTTTGGGGAAATTTATTCATCACACTTCGAAATGGGAAAAGGATCTAGTGATAAACATTCCAAAAATTATTCGATCTTTGGCTCTAATATATTCTCTTCATCTGATGTGGTCCATGAATATTTGATCTATTTTAACTGCTCACAGGGACTACTAGAAGAAACTTATAGATCCTCTTCCTATGGAATATTTTCATGGAGCCCTGGATCCTCTATGAATTCTTGAAATGTAGATTCATCCCTCGTAACATCTCTGGAGTGTGGGAAAGAATTTGAAAATATCCAGGCAAGGGTATGTCCTCCTTTTCTCAACAAATACATATGCATATTTACATTCTTATGGTTGGTCTACTAATCCTTGTATCGCACATGGATTGGTGTATGGAGTTCTTAAAAAAAAAACAAGAACTTTAAGAAAATAGATGAAATATTGCACAACACACGACAAATTCCAAAGTAGAGCACGTACTCAGAAAACTCATAATACCAAGACCTTGTTTTCACCAAGTTGTTTGTTGACATGAGAATATTTTTCCTTTCCATGCATCAATCCAAAATAAAATGAATTAAACCAACACAATGAGGGCTCAGAGGAAATCATTAAAGTGAATGTGGCGGGATAGAACCCTTTCAAAAATTATGAAATGAGGGAACCTTTACATCTTACAGTTTCTCCTCCCACAAGTCTTAAATGTTGATGCAACATAATTATGCGCAGAAATAAAAACTATAAATGCTCTAATCCTAATAGCACCTCCCCGAAAATGGCACCAAAAATGTTCAGTTATTTATGTGTATAAATATTTGACATTTAAATCATCAATATAGGATTCCATAGACTTTGAGATGAAAGAAAAGGAAATGTAGGATCAGAGCCTATGCTAACCTATCAAATAAATGTTGGAAAATCAAACTACACCATAGAGTTGTATCACTAGACGAGGATTACTCAAACATTGTCTTGGCAGAAACCACAGTCTTTTCAAGGGTTCATGTGATAACTTGTAAAGAAGATCAATCCTTCAAACTTTAGTGGATAATTAACTTCTATGGTCAACTAAAAGAAAGATTGTAAATAGGACTAAGAATTGGAAATACAAATCTTGAAAATTGTAGGAAATATTGAGGAATCTACCAACCATTCACCATGAATGTCAATTAAAATTCATAAGCTCTGAGTACAATATTTCATTGGATAAGTCTAAATGTTATTGTACTTCCAAACAAATGTAATTAAAACAATGATATTTGTTTTTGATCAATTGCATATGTAGCTTTAGTTAAATCAAAATACTAATGAACAAAAGGAACTTAACAAACATGGAAATGGAAGTCATATCTACTAGCTAACTAAAAATACATAAACACAATGCATGCCAAGCAATGGAGGCCCTACCAAACCTAGCACATATTGTGGAAAACTTACAAACTAAGTGAGCACTTCAAACACGGGAACATAAGATCAACAATTGATTATTATGGAAAGAAATTGGAGATTACAAGTATCTAATCATGGATTCCGCTCCCTATTACAATAATCATGTACCTTCATACAATCTCCCTCCTCCTTTGTTATATGGTTGTATATATATAAATAAGGGAAATGGAGTGGATTAAAACTAATTCCCTCAAATCAGAATTGTCAATACATAAATAGTTTAAAAAATAATTTTTATCTCAATTTTGGTGGATCTTTGTTGCAAAGATAACTCAATATTTGATTACAAATTATTTTACATAAAATGGAAGAGATCAGAATAGATTGATTCCATATCCTTGTTGGTTGTCTAGAACACTTGAGAAGCTAAATGCAACAATAAATCTAGGAAAACTCAATTTCGAGAAATGACCCTATCTCCCAAACTATGTACATTTTTAGAAAATCACTCCTATGATACTCAAAGTAGGGCGTTTGACAAAAAAACCCGTGTTTTAGATTTCCTAGATTCATCTTCATTAGCTCATAAAATGTGCAGGAAGATGTTGTTGCTAATTTGACACGTATTTCACTGAGGATGTTTTACCACGGGTTGGAAGCTACCATGTTGGACTTGGGTGTGATCTGATGAATACCACGCCATCTTGAATTGTTTATATTCAAGACTCATGTAGTCATTTCTCATTTTAGGAGCCGTATGTATGTCAATCAATGAGCTCATGTACCAAAAGTGAACCTAATGGCGCAAGAACTAAACTAAAACAATATTTCATCAACAAGATCAACTTAAAATCCATTTAATCTATTAAATACATAGGAATAAATAAGAATAAGCAAGTTTACCTCCATGTGATTGGAAAATGGTTTTTTCTTCAAAAAGTGTAGATATGTATGATAAAATGGGAAATATCCAGGTATGGAGGTAGGATGTAAGTGGTAAAATCCCAACTGAATTATTAAAAAAGGTGACAAAATGGGAGGCCAACACATGTACTTCTTCCGAAATGAAGAAAACCTGTGAGATGTAAATGTGTGTATATAAAAAAGTATGCATCAGATGGAATTGTTGAAATATACAAGGCCTGGTTAGTTGCCAAAGGATTCTCTCAAGTTGAAGGCATTGACTACAATGAAATATTTTCTGGTGTAGAAAAAATTATTTCCATCGACCTTGTTCTATCCCTTATTGCCTCACATAAATGGGAGGTCCATCGGATGGATATTAAATACACCGTATTGCAAGGGGATTTGCAACAATAAATCTACGTGGAACAACCTCTTGTCTAGGTCTATAATTACTACAACCTTGTTTGTTGCCTTAAAGAATATATTTATGGTATCAAGCAAGCTCCTCAAGATTTGTATGCCAAAATGGACATCTTTTTTCTTGACACCAGCTTTTCTAGATGTCATTCTAACCCTAATGTCTACACCAAGAAAGTAGAATGTCATCTCATAATCCTTCTTCTTTATGTTGATGGTTGTATCCTCACTAATAACGACCCTAAACTTTTAACCCATATGAAACCCAACCTTAAAAAGAAATTTCAAGTGACATAATTAGTCCATTTGCATTAATTTTTTGGCTTCCAAATGAATCAAGAAGTACCAAACCAAAAGTACACAATCTAGTTATAGGTACATAGTAACTTTCCCAAGCCAAAACACATCCCTATTTATAGGGAAATATTCTTTAAAGATCTAAAACGTCAACTATTGGAGTCGACTGCACATTTCCTATTAGAAACAAGTATCTAGACATGCTTTTCCATGAGTATTGAATGAGCAACTAGAATCTAGGACACTTAGTCACGGGTTTCATATAGTAAATTTATGACTGAATATGACCGTTTTAAGACACATTCACAAGCATTAGAGAAATTGAGGAAAAAAACAAAACCACAAGCCATATATAAGGGGGATGAACTTACATGCACCCAAAACTGTTCTACACATAGCATAGAACCTATATGACCTCACATGGATGAAAATAAACAAAGAGAAAATCCTTAAATACTACAAAAAAAAACAAAATTCTTCCCCACAATTATATGGTAGAGAAACTTATCTATGGATAGACAATCCCTCTCACTAACCTTATTACAGTCAGTGACAAATTGGAGGATAGACCACTATGGTTTCCACCCAGATCTGATGGACAAAAATAATCTATACTAAATAAGTGAGAAAGAGGATGACTTACCTTGAACCTAATAGTTTTCAAATTGTTTCCTTTGAAAGTGATCTTGAGATCTAGCTTCTATGCATCCTCTTCCACTTACTACCTACACACAATACAACCAACCAATCTTCTCAAATCCTAAGGAATATAAACATAGAATTGCATGGAATAGATCTCATCTAATTTCTAAAGTACTATTATATATACAAATTCAAATCACAACCATAGCATCAATGGTTTATGCAACATTTGGAGGGGGGGAGAAAACATAGATATATATTGAATAAAGTAAGTTATAGCATGTTATATGATTACCTTGAGGAGGTTTCCATAGGCCTTTCTCCTAGTCCTTGATCTACTCCTTAGCAAACCTTGCATGGTTGGGATAAACAAAGATACTTTTTGTATTGTGAAAAGAGGATGATAGATTCTCTCACCTAGGATTTCAAACTCACTTGTTTTGATGCCCAACACCCACCTCAATCAAAAAAATATAACAAAGGGCCCCTTCTTAGTTTTACCCAGCATGAGGATTCTTAGAATATTAAATGTGCCCCCCCAATCCCCTACATTGGAATCTTCTTATCAAAACTTACAGAAGCTTATATATAGGTTCATGCCATGTGAACTAGGTGAAACTAAGTCATGCACAATTTCAATTCTCAATAATGCATAATGGCCAACCCATGTTTCATTGATGTCCTTGTAACTCTCCAAATAAAGCAGATATTAGGGATGGCCATGCATTTTATATGAGAAACCAATGACTGACCACAATATATCCATGGGAGGCCATGACCAACCACTCTTCTACTTCGGAAAAGCATGACCAGGATCAATTATGGATTTTTACAAACAGTTTCCTTGGTACAACTTATGGTTTCATATCAGTAAAACCATTGGCTTCTCCACTAGACCTAGGGTGACAAATATAAGTGTAACACCTATCTAATTGATGGGTTCTACCACTATTCCTTCTATGGAAGTTATACAAGCTTAGCCATCCCTTTTGAATGTTGCGAAAGGAGCTTCCATAGGGGGGAAATCAAGTGGTAAAATATAGAAAGGGTGTATAATTTTCTAGATATATGGGTTTTTACTTAGACACAAACAAACATGAAGATGAAACATGAAAAACACGCTCCAAAAAAGCTATATACTAATTTAAACCCTAATCTATTTATATAAAAAGAACATAAAATGAAAAACTACAAGCATAAGAATGAATATATTGATTTAAAGAATGTAAATAAATATTTCATGTCCAATGGAAAGCATACATAATGTCCTTTTTGGATAAAACCTTATTGAAGAAGTGGATAGTAGATCTCCTCCTTAGGAGGCTCCTTTGTTTTCATAGTATGTGTTGATTGTTAGCCTATGGCTTACCTTAACCAATCACTAAGTCTAAATTGTCACCTATATTTTATTATTCATTTAGGATATTAGTAATATATCCTCAAGTGATGACTAATGATTTAGTTAAGATTTCCTAGCCTAGTCATCATGCATGATTTTAAAATCTAGAGAAAATCTCTCTATGAGGTGGCATCACCCATTGTACTATAAATATGTAACATTGGTGTGAATACAGTTGAGTTGGATAGTGATCCTTTTCCTTCATGTTGTTGTTTTTGTCTATATTTTATCAATTGGTATCATAGAAATGGTGAAGAAATGATGTTGGTGAAGAGAGGAGGTTGATAATATCAGAGCTCTTATGGTATTAAGGGCCTAATTTCTCCATGGTAGTTTTCCATGGATGGTGAATAATTCAAATTGCATGGTAGATGTTTCTAACACCAACAAATTGTAGGTCTATAATATTTGGGATGGGCAATGAAAATATAGAGATCTAGAGATGAGACATCGTATGAATGCGATTCAAAATTTGTTGCATGGTGTACATAGACTTTATACCCTATAAAAAATAGGAGAATGGGTGATGAGAAACAAAGCACTGCTAGATATATGTGGTTGATGATTGATAGCATGGAAAAGAGCATCTTACAAAGTAAGTATCAAAGGCATAATATTCGCATAGATGATATTGAAAAGTTTTTGATGAATGTTTCATCGTAGGCTTCATGAGAAAATAAGCAAAAGTTATAGAATTTGTGAGAAATCAGATACATGTTGAAGAAATTGTAGGAAATTTGTAGCTATGTGAAGGTGATATGAAAAATGATCTTAATCTACAAAAATATAATTCTTGGAATGGAGAAAAATGTTTGCAACAACCAAAGTAACCATGATGAAATTGATTTGTGTATATTATGTTAAATAAAATATGGATCGATGAAGAAGAGATGTCTAAATTCTCACACAATTTAGTTTTTAACGAAATATTCACAAGTGTTAGATCGAATAGATCCATTGGGATCATTGCAGTAGTGTGTACCATTCTTAAAAC
Source organism: Picea engelmannii (assembly GCA_009831015.1). NCBI lineage: Eukaryota > Viridiplantae > Streptophyta > Pinopsida > Pinales > Pinaceae > Picea > Picea engelmannii. The sequence goes on from ML791870.1 coordinate 58,851, forward strand.
CGAGGAAAGTAAAGCCTGAGTTGCATAAATTATGATTCAGTGAAAAGATCAAAATAGACTGGATCAGTTACTTCTTAATGAGATGGAGTGATTGTGCGTTTTCTACAAAAACATTGCCTCCCATCAATCCATAGTAACCTAAATCAGATCTACTGATAGCTTCAACAAGATCTCTCTCTCCTTGTATATTTATATTCACTACTGCTCGATGTTTTCATAAGTCTCCCACATGAAATATGAGGGGGTGATTCTAGCTCGATAACTCAAACGTGGAGAAGAAATACTTGCCCATTCCTTCAAAATTTGTGCCACATATCCTCCATTTTTTATTTATATTTTTTTGTTATTTCAATGAGAGGAAATTCTTAAAAGCCTCCACACACACAACCACAGCCAATAGCCCCATGCACGATAATGGCCTCCAAACGTGTACAATACCAATCTTAGAAACCGGTGAAACAAAACATTTGTGATCAATATGCATTGTTGTTTTGAGGCATGCGATATTGTATATCCATGGATCGCTTAAGTCAAAGTGAAAGAAACAAAGAATGCAAGAATTTCATGCACAAGAGTGGGTCAATGTTTTAGTATGAAATGCATCATCAAAGATTCACTTATTCGCTTAATGATTTTCTCATCAAATCTCCTCCACAATTTTTTCAACTAAGACCACGATTTTCTCAGCAAATCTCCTCCATGATTTTCTCTCGTTCTCTCTACTTATGTTCTTGTGCATGATATTCACATCTCAACGATTTCCTCAACAATTAACTTACTTCAAAATTTACTCATTTGTTCACACGTCAACGGATCTCTGCATGGGATGAAGGCTACAAGTTCAGCTTGTTGGAAATGTATTTTCTAAATTCTTACCTGTGTTGAAGTGATTTGTGATTCCAAGTCTGATATTTAGCGTTGAAGTTGTTGTATTATGCCTGCACAGCCTAATGCAGGTTCCTGTAATCTTGCACTTGCTTCGTAGACCATACTATCTATAGCTTCAACTATTTGGTCTGAGGGAATATCTTGAATAAATTTGATAACATTACACATGCCAAACACCTGATGTAAGATTGCATACTTGTGAAGATCATTTGAGGCAATACGATATAGGATCGTGTAATTATCCTTGCATTCTTTTTGTTCCATCTTGCAATCATGGAAAGCAACAGATGGAGATAAGATGTGTGGTTTCTCTTCAGTATTGCTCATATGTACAACCAATTATTAATTCTTTTTCTTCCAATAGAATATTGATCGATGATCACGAATCTATTATCGCTATGGCCAGGTCTGAATAAATTGCAAGGTGCTAGAATTTCCAAGGCGTGTTGCTCATGACGACCACATAATCTGATTCGATATCTTTTTTAATATAATTTTTTTAGGTGGAGATATGAATTATTTGGTGTACAATTATTGCATGTATGATGCCTAAAAAGCTATTGTGGAGGAGAGTAAGAATTGCTGCAGAGACACCCAACAATTTATTTGTGAGTGATCTGCATGAGGTCCACACGTCACGCCAATGGAGGCCACGAGTTCAAACTGCATCGCGCAAGGGTTTTCCATTGCATGCTTTATAGCACTCGCTTATACACAGGTCGTGTCATTTGTTTGAAAATATGAAAAGAGAAAATCGAGAGTTTAAATCAAGATATCAGTGTCGACTGCGGCCTCGATTTGGAGGGAGTTGTGTATTGCATTGCTTTTCTTCTTGAAACCTTTGTTTTCAGAGCTTTATAGCCAAAATAATATTCTAGTGTTTCAGTGGATTCTTTAAAATATGGTGTTTTATGTTCATCTTAGCACCATTGACTACAAGTAAGGAGTTACTGTTGGAGTTGTTGAGTAATTTTTAAAATTCCTAAATGTGTTTGCAAAAGACAAAAATACCAAGCGCGCCTCTTTTGGGTATAAAAATTTGGTTAAGTTTTGTGCCTTTTTTATAATGTGCTCTACTTCCATTGCTTTTAATTAGATTTGGTGCATGTGAAATTTGGTTAAAAGGATAACGATTTGTGGGAGATGTAAAGTGGTTTTTGATTATGAAAGTCATTGTTGTGTAAGGTTTCCATCAAGGGGCATTTTGGGTTTAAGTTTCCCTATTCCTAGAATTGTAAAGGGGCATTTTTATGTTGCCATATGTGTGTAGGATGGAATAAAGGGGGCAGTTATTTTTCCTTTGATGTACATTTTGTAAGTGAGTTTTATCAGCTAGTGCACATTTGAGGCATGTTTCCTTAAATTTAAAATTGATATCGCAAGATTGTAAAAGATTTTTTGTAGACATTGCATGGTAATCAATTTATGGAGAAATTTGCAGAATGAGGAGAAAGGAAGCTTAGTTGAAAGCTTCATGTAACATTTGTATTAATAAAATAATATTTTATTTGGCTCTTGTGTCCTATATCTGCCCAAAATTGAATAAGGGGATCTTAGGTACACCTTCTGTAGTGTGTTGTGGTGAAATTTTCATGGAGGCTTATATTGTTTACTGTCTAGTTTTGACATAAACAAACTTACAATTTTAGTATTTAACACAACACACACAAGCTCAAGCAAAATGTTATGCATGCACATGCATTCAAGAAAAAGTAATGAAAATGAAGCAATGATAAAGAATACTAAAGAAATGAACAAGTCAAGATCGTAATCAGAGGAGAACTAGACTCAAAAGCATCGACAACACATTCAAATTTGAAGAGTAATTCAACTTCAGAATTAGGATTAATTGTAACTTGCAAATATTATTTTTTGTAAGTAATCAATCTCAACTATAGTTTTTTTTGTAAGTGTCCAATCAAATCAAGTTGAATTGTAATTTTTAGGTGCATTTTCGGCTGAGCCCGACACCCAAGAATCATTGTAAATTTGAGTTGAAATTTGATAGGGTTGAGTGTTGAAACTCAAATCATTGTAATCAAGGTTTTCGATGCATTTTCGGTAGTAACCAACATCCTCAACTTCAAGGAAGCAAGTTCAAGTGACACACTTCAAGTGAGCATGAAAGTATAACCAAGTGTGAGCAAGTGATTTCATAAGTTCAAGCGAGTGTGAAGTTCAAGAAAGCGATTCAAGTGAGAAAGTTGTAGATAAGCCTTCTTATATCGATTCAAATTGTAATCGGGATCTACCTGCACAAGGAGACTTGTTTTAAGTGTTTTGAAATGGCTTGAAATCTAGAATTATTAGAGTTATTGAACACTCTAATAAACACCATTGAAGACAACACAATGATATTGAACAAAGAAACTCTTCAATCAGCGCTAACTTGTTTGCAAGTGACACGAGCTAAAGTTAGACTTCTTCAATCTCTATCCCAAATATTAAATGATGAACTTAGGGATGTCAAAAATCAATAGCCAGTGAAGTGTTCTAAATTAGTTTTTGTTTAGCACAATCCTGTATATAATGATGATGATGATGATAATGATCAATAGTCAGTGAAGGAGAAACCCAGTAAGACAACTCTAGATGTAGAAAAAGATGAAGCTATTCATGAACCTACATTTCAAGAGTTTTCTTTTGAGTTTAGTGAAGAAAACCTTTCAATGTTGCAATAACATGTAGTAAATCAACTTCCACATACTTCAAAGCAACAAACTCATAATACTCTTTCCAAGCCCATAATTAGACCTTGGGAAGAAATCATCTACAACAAGAATAGAACAGGACTTGGATATGAAAAGGAAGTTACCTTTTATATTCCCGATTATTCCATACCAATCAAGTTCCAAAGTGATAGATTCCTTCAAGAAGATTCACTTTCACCTGTTGAAGTTCAACATCATAATGCGACATGCCAACATTGCAATCGAGTTGGTCACATGGAGAATCAATATTTTGATCTCCATCTGTGCCAGTATTGTGGCAAACATAACCATTCTTCAGAGATGTTCAACACTTAAGAAACCTGCAAGATTGAATATTCACTATGAGTGGATCGATCCTTGGAAGTGGTCATCAACAACCAAGCAATTGTATAACTCTTACCGAAGAATTCAATCTCGAGTAAAGACTAATTCTGTAGCACATAAAAGTTTTATACCTCACATAAGTGGTCCCCTTATGGTGTATCTTTCGAGCATAACCCTCACGGGATGAGATAACATGTAGTTTTTTTTCCACATTCCCACTTTGTGTTGTACTCAAATGGAACAAGTATGGTACTCTCTTGACAATAGAAATAGGGAGTACAATGATGAAACTCTCATGCACCATAAGGGGGGGAGTTCAAAATTCCATTGATGATGGTTCATGAGACCACTTGCGGTCTCTTCCTTCATATGAAAAAAGGGGGAATTGATGATGGAATTGTTTTTCAGACTAAATGTTTCGAAAAAAAGTATCCCAGATGGGCATGAAATTTTCCAAATGGGTAACTTTGGTCTGTAGATGAAAAACTTTAGAAGAATTATGGTTCAATAAGTTTAAGTTGAATCATACATAATTGGGATGTTGATTTTGATTTTGAGAGCAATGATGTGAATGTTTTTTTCACGTAGATGGTCATTCAAACTAGCATAGGACAAGAGGATCCTTCTGCATTGCAGCTTTCCATTTGATTGAATTGTCAGCCATTTTCAGGGATGTGTCAGACTAAAAGTTGATTCACTTCTCTTCATTCGCTCTCATCAAATTGGAGTTTACATTAAGTGAACAAATTGCATGCCTCCTGGATCAGATGATTACATAGTGATATTTTCCATAGATGGAAGAATTTGGTAGTATCATGGTTCAATGAATTGCAATTGAATCATACACAGTATACATTGGGATGTTATTGGACACCTAAAAGTGTCTAAATTGGTTAGTGGTTATCCAAAAACCATCAGATGCATGGTATCAATTGATCAATGGTTATCCCAAACCACATATTCAGAGACAACTTCAATGATACACTAATAATAGACTGGTGATACTACATGTTCACAATTTAGTAGAAGACATCAAATTCTTCTAGCTCAAATACTTGGAAAAATTATCAAATTGTCAAGCAATCAGGAATTTTTTAGATATTGCAGCTATTCACTTCCATATCGTAGCTCTTTTCCAGTTCATTTCAAATGAACCATTCAACATCCAGATTGGTTGTTTTTTAGGAAGTTCTTCATTGAGGCTCGGCCCAAGAGTTTTAGTATAAAGACTTGGAATTGATACTAGTTTATGATTTGTTTCCGGTATTATTGATCAGACTTGTGATTGAGGGGGGGATGGTTAGCCTATGGCTTAGCTTAGCCAATCACTAAGTCTAAATTGTCACCTATATTTGTATTATTCATTCAGGATATTAGTAATGTATCCTCAAGTGATGACTAATGATTTAGTTAAGATTTCCTAGACTAGTCATCATGCATGATTTTAGGATCTAGAGAAAATATCTCTATGAGGTGGCATCACCCATTGTACTATAAATATGCAACATTGGTGTGAATACAGTTGAGTTGGTTAGTGATCCTTCTCTGCCATCTTGTTCTTTTTGTCTATATTTTATCATTGATCCCCTCTGTCTATATTTTATCATTCATGGTGCAATTTTGACAACGTTTATACATATTGTATGTGGATGGATGATGGATGGAGAGACATCAATACTTTATTTGTAAGAAAAGTAGTAGTTAAACCCCCCTGACATGGTTAGGAATATAGTGGTTAAATGACCAAGTCAAGGATAAGAATAACAATAAGGGTTTTAAAATGTCCACTTATAACTCCTTTCTTTTCTAGAAATTTATGGCCAGAAATACTCAAAATTGTGGCTTTTATAGGTGTGTGTAGTTTTTGGGGATAACATCAATAATGATCCTCACTAAAGGTTAATCACCAAAATTCACTTTATTAGTTATGGTGATACATTGATTGTCACCAAAAGTCACTTTATGTATGATCCCTAATGAGTCAAAATTTAATTTTGTCTCAAAAGTTTCTTGAGGTTTAGTTGAGGTAGAAAATGTGGTGGAGCGGGTGGTGTTATATAAAGATTTGCCTCACCCAATGCAACTTTCTCAGAAGTCCTTATCCATTTCCCTATGCATACTTGAATTCCCCCTTTTGCAATTCCCAAAGCGAAAAAACATATTTTTCCACATATACCCACCCTAAGAACTATACAGAATGTGTATATGCATGTTACACCAATACAACCCGCATACATCAGGTTGTGTGCCCAAAATTAAAAATGGTGTTGGTTTTCCATGTCACGTCACGAGATCCATGATCCTTGACCTTCCATATACTAGAAACGTTATGACTTGGCCCTTTAGTTCCATTTGAAGGCTATAAATGGGCCATATCCAAGTTGTGGAAGAGAGGTGAAGAATTCAACTTTGAGAGCAGAGTTACTCTAGAGAAATTATTGACTTCATATTGAGTCTGCATCCCTTTTTCCTTTTAACTTTGAACACATTGTTCAACCCCCAATATTTTCCCTATTTGATGGAGAACCTCATTGTCTCTCTTACACGAGCTTGCCTTTGGTGGAGGATTGAAGTGGTGGAGGCCCAGCTGGAAGGGAATTAGTTTCTTGGTTTTGAACGTTCTGACATAGAAGTTTGTCATTCATACACTTCTGTTGATTACATTTTTATAGAAATACTCTTTTCTTGTCCAATTGATGTCTCGAAAATATTTGAATTGTTATTCCATGGGCATATTTGTTATGAATATTGATGGATTATTATATTATATGTGTTAACTTTATATATTATCACCATATGCTTGTGTATCTTGGTTTTTGAGGACACGTTGCAAGTATATAGCTTTGGGTCAAGTGTTCAACGATGGACTTCATCGAACATCCGGATGAGGTAGGATATTTATCTTGTCTTGTTGACATGTTTGTTTATATAGCATGCTTGATATTAGAGTTTACTTTTGCAGTCATTTATGTATGTTGTGGTTTACCCCATGCCATAGAGTGATTTTCCTCATAATAGAATTGGCAACAATACTAGGGAAAGAATATTCTTTTCAGGGTTTGGATTTTTTTTCTCCTTTGATTTCTCTCGATTAGCTTGAGTTTTCTTGTCGTCTAACTGCTTGACAACCTATTTTCATTTTGATTCTAAGTTTGTTGGCCTTATCCTTAACATGGCAATGTTTCAATACATATACGTGGGTTTTCCCTTGACAAACACATACATACATGAGTTCTCATTCTATAGGAAGCATGCATACACGGTTTTTCCTTTAACAATTGCACACATCATCCTTTCTTTCTTGATTTCTGAGTTTGGTGGTTGATGGGTAATTTTTTATGGTTGTTGATTCTTCTTGGGTCTCTTTCATGACTGTTAAGTGCTTGTAGAGTGATAGGAAAACTTTATTTGGTTGAATTTTTGGGAAGTTTTTCCTGTCTCATCATCTTTTTCATTGGTTGTCCTTGCATCTTGGGTTGGGTTTTTGTTTCTTGATATCCTGCTTGGTTTGTCTCTTTCTTCTTGCAGTAGGGTTTATATATCAAGATATTGTTCAGTCCTTTCATTTTCATTATATATATATATATATATATATATATATTAAAAATAAAAAATTATACATTTTTCATTATGGCATTTGATCTCTTGGGTTTTTATTATTGATCTTGATACATGTATCGAAAGATTGCATCTTATTTGAAATCGCAGAGTTGAATTGAAAATTGCATTTTGAAAGGCTCATCATTTGTTGATAATTGAAGTTAGGACTTTGTATTATATTCATATTCATTTCTTTTACTTGCTGAGTCGTAACATCATCAGTTTTATGATGACATATTTTGAGTAAACAAAGCCACTAAAATTAACGCTGATAAATTTAAAATTGATTAGAAATGATTTTATTTTTCAGGGTGCACAAACTAGCTGAAGATTTAGTGCCTTGGAATAGGATTTTGTGAGAAAACTTCTCCAAGGCTATTAAACTCAACATATGTTTCTAACTAAGGGAGTGGTGAAATCCATTGTATAATTGGTAACGTCAGGAGGCTCCGCTCACACCGAAGTTGAGCACGAAGTTGCGCGAAGTCGGTTGAGGAGATATCCCTCCAATACTTTCTCAGTGTCAGAGATATTTTTGGGGATATATTCGTATATGGGGGTATTTCTAGTACCTTTACCTCTATGAGAGGCGTTTTTTCGAGATTTCGGGATTTTTTACCCTGCTGATATGGTGGACCTGACTTATGACTATTCGCCTATGCATTAGTTAGATCATGGTGTATTTAGTTTCTTGACATAGGTAGCCGCATAGGTTACTTGCAGGGGTTATTTTGAAGGTACCCTGAGTCAGATAAGGGTCGGACATCACACAACCTTTATGGAGGATTACCTCTCTGGGGGGATTTGACCGAATGCACTGTTAAGCCCATAAGGGCCCTTATAACTGATTATGATACCTATGATATTTTGAAGGGAGTCTCAGGCCCCTCTTGGGTGAGGCATAACTACTTTGGGGACGGAGGACCCTTTCAACCACTTTATCTTGTTTGTGTTCATATTGGCCTTTTTATTTATTTTGGTGTGTGTTTTTATAATTAGTTGGCCTTAGGATTTATTTTTATATCTCAAGTCTTGAGTCATCATGGAGCCAGACCCGCTTCCTCGCAGATCTCACCATTTGTTGAAGTTACCACTGCATCTTGATTCATTTCCTTCTAAAAGGTGTAAATTTATCAAACATGGTACACACACCTCCACCTACCAGACTTGTGGTCATACAAGTATGAGTACTTATTTGAGTTAGAAATATATTGGGAGTCCTTCGATTCCCATACATACCATAGCTAATGGAACTCTTTCTACGCTTTCGACCACTACAATTGTAGTTTTGTAGGTTCCAGTCATCACTCCTATCAAACCTATGCTTGTTACTCAACCTATAGTGACAAACCCTTTTGGGTCTATTTTTGGTACACCTAGGTACAATACTCAGTCCATCCCTACAACCTCTAGCCCTTTCTCTTATGGTATGTTAAATCTCACATCACAATTTTTGTCATCCATTCTAACGATGAATACAAATCCTAGTATTTGACTTGGGGGAATGGATCCTCTACATACTCCATTCTCCTTTGGTAGTGCTCATATTCCAAAAATGACTCCTACGGTTAGAAACCAACCTCCTTTTCACCCTGGGTTTAATCCTAGTCTTAATTCTCCTGGATGGAGTGGTCAACTAGGTGTAAAAGCTTATTCTTATGTTTCGTCCTTCACACCTACCCCCTCCACACCGATTTTGACCAACATGTTTGGCATGACGAATCCACCTTTATCCTCCATATTTCCACTCGGAGGAGGTAAGTTTCATACTTTGGGCAACCCCCAACCTGCAGCTACTCTGGCTGAGGACAATATTTATAACCCTCACCATAACATTCCTACTGGAATGGTGCCCAACCAACCCCTTATGAATCAGTTTGGAGGGGATTTTTTCAATCCCAGACAGGGCCATGGTGCATACCGGAACCATAGATGGGTTGTGATTCCCCAACATCAATCTTTTCCAGGAGATTGGAGAGAGATGTCGCAACCCCATATCCCTTTATTGCCATGATGAATTTTCTAGACTTGTCAAGATTAATGAATGACTCAATGCGTCATGACCCAACATGGCCCCCCATCCCCACCAAGCTTCCTTTAGATATTTTGAAATTCGAGGGCAAGACTGGTGAGGATCCTGGTGATTAAGCCACTAATTTTCATATTTGGTTATCTTCCAATTCCCTTGACAATGATTCTAATCATTTAATATTGTTTCAATGTACCCTCATGGGGGTCACGGAGAAATGGTACATAGAGATACATGGGAGGACATACGGTAAATTTAACCAAATGCTTTTAATATTTCTAAACCATTTCCAATCGTTCGTTCATTACGATGTCGGCATAGAACTTATATTGGCCCTCTGTCGGGATAAATCCACTCATATCTCAGATCACATCCAAGAGTGGTGTAGCCAGAAGAGTTTGATCAAACCCTACATTCCTCCAAAGTTCATGCTGGAATGGATTCTTAAGTCTTTACCACCTTATATTTCGAAGGATGTCTCTACATTTGGGGTAACATCTGAAGAGGAAGCAATTTCAAATCCTAGCAGTCAGATTTCATATATTCTCAGTATAGAATGTTATAATAAATTATTCTTGATGCACAGAGCTTGAACTATGACCCTAGACAGAAGATCGGGCCTCATGCTGATGGAATTATAGGCTCCTTAAATATTAAATCTATAGACTTGGTGACAAGACAGTTGAAGAGTTGTCTCTAATCTAGTATGTAGGAGGACAAGCTTTGTATGTGTCCTCAACTCCCACTCAGTTGGTAGATGTACACTCAGTGCAATCATCGACTAACCCGAATGGTAACCAACAACTAAGAGGGAATAAAAGGAAAGGACATAGTAAAAATCATAAGGGTGGGAGGAATGATAATAAATCCAAGGACAACGCTAACAATGATATATTGAAGGTTAATATTGTTGAGGGAAAGAAAGAGAAGCAAAATGTGAAATTCTCTTGTAATCTTTATATTGATGATCACCTTACCCACTTGTGCCCCAAACTCGAATAAGTTGCAAGGATTTTATCTCTATCGACCGCTATGTTGACTAATCCTTTTTAGCATAATCAACACATGGCCTCGAGATCCTCTAATGTCGAAAATGTGGTGAGTGGGAGTCAAAACCCACATGCGCAAGAGAGTGACCATCTATGCATCAATATGGTCCAGTCTTAGGTTAATGCAACCACTTGGTCTCGTGATTACAGTTCTTCATAGGTTGTTCCAGGTCTAGAGTCTCCTCCTCCTCTGGAGACTCCTTTAAAAATTGAGAAGTTATATCCCCCACCTCATATTTCGAAAGGAGTACTTAAATGCTCTACCCACAACCATAATGATAGATTTGCCCATAACTACTCTATTATTGAGGATCTGGGTCAAACCCCTTGTGCGATGTCAGCTTTGGAGGTACTCCAGACATTTCCTTCATAGATAAATTCCTTTTTATCTACATTAGGAGCTCTATACCCCTATGTCTATAAGGTTATCAAGTTTTACCTCAAGGATGTGAAGCCTTGCTTGCCTTATCACGTGGCATTTCAAATCCATGTGGATTACTCAAAGTATACCATCAAACGTATTGTTATTGATGAAGGTATTGCAACATGCGTGATGTCTCTAACCTGTTGTAAAGTCATTGTCTCTCCAAACCTCTCTCAATCTCCGACAATGTTGACCGCATTTGATGGTGTTTCTTTCCATCACCATGGTATTCTTCCTACCTTTTTGGTCTAGTTAGGTGGGAAGACGGTGGTGATGTCAAGGTGGTTGATGCACCCCTTGACTATAACTTATTACTAGGGTGTAATTGGACTTATGCTATGAATGAAGTTGTACTTTATGTTTTCCTCACGATGGGAATATCGTGATGATAGATTAGTTGTCCTTTGCGGATGCTAGTCCCAATTCATTAGTTGGAATTTTGATCCCCGTGATGGAAAATTCTCAGTCGATAACTGAGGATATTGGTGTCGAAATGTATTCATTAATTATGGGTACCTTTTATTTCATGGAACAAATTCATCATATCTATGCCATGTCCAGTAAGTATGCTTTTTCAATGAGGTTTGTTCCTTTATGCACTTCATATTTTAATGATCCTTGGACCCTACCTTCCCTAGCCCTATCTTGTGAAGGTGAGTCACATACTGCAATGGAAATGCCACTATCAGTGACATAGATAGTGTATCAGGTTGTTCTTGAATATTCTACTGACCCAGATCCTATCTCTGCGTAGACGGAGAAGGAGGATACTATTCTTAAGCCCATATGGGCCACTTCATCATATTTCTCACATGATTTCCTTGATTATACTTTATCTTAGGATGAAGCAATCACAAAGGCCATGAACGGTTCTGATAGAGCATGGGATGATATGCATCATCGCTCTTACTTTCTCCCAGATCTTGCTAGAATCGAACAAGAGGAGTTTAGATCTACCTTGAGTGAGATAGTCGGTCACGTCGTAGTTCCACTTGATACGCACAACATTTATGTCGAAGGAAACATGGCGAGTATTTATCCTACCGTCACGATCGAAATCTCTCGTATTCCTAGTAAAATTGAAAATGTATATATCAATGAGGATTTTTCACCTAAATAAATTATGATCTACACCGAGCTCTTCAAAGAATTTTGTGATGTATTCTCTTGGTCGTATGAAGAGATGTCGGGAATCGACCCTTGAATTGTCAAACATGATATTAAAACCTACCTGGATGCTAAACTTGTTCGATAATGACCTAGAGTTGTTAATCCTAGGAAGGACCCTACTATTAAGGCAGAGATGGAGAAACTGCGTAATGGAGGTTTTATCTACCCAGTTCCCTTAACTGAATGGGTATCTAATCCTATTCCTATGAATAAGAAGCAAGGAACCATCTGTGTATGTATGTATTTTCGATACTTGAATAAGGTCTATGCTAAATACAACTTCTCGATAACTTTCATTGATCATATTCTTGATGAGTGTGTGGGAAAGGAGGTTTTTTATTTTATGGACGAATTCTCAGGATACAACCAGATTCAGATTAAACCTGAGGATCAACATCAGACGACATTTATTTGTCCTTAGGGTACTTTCACATACCAGAAAATGACTTTTGGCCTTAAAAACGTCGGAGCAACCATACAATGAGCCATCACCCTCTCCTTTCGCAATCTTAAGCAAATAGTCGAAGCTTACCTTGATGATCTCGCTTCTCACCTTCACAAGAGAGTGGATCACTCTACCCACCTTCAACTATTTTATGAGAGATGTCTCTATTATCACATCCATTTAAACCCTCATAAGTGAATCTTTTTCATTAGCCCAGGACATATTTTAGGTTTCTTAGTCTTTGAGACTTTGATCATGGTGGATCCTTAAAAGGTTGAGGAAATACTTTGATTTCCTCCCCCGCCCAATATTCTCCATATTCAAGGTTAACAGGGGAAAGCTAACTTCTTAGGTCAGTTTATAGTAAACTATGCCAATATTACTAAGGGTTTAATGTGTCTCTTGAAGAAGGACACTTCGTTTATATGGGATGAACGACCCAAGAATCCTTCGATGCTCTTAAGAAATCCTTGGTATCGATGCCTCTATTGAAGCCTCTAGACTACATTAGATATTACCTCCCTTATATCATCGTGTCCTAAGGGACAGTTGGTATGATTTTAGTTCAAGAGGATGATGAGCTCCATGAGCATGTATTTTACTACCTTAGTTGAAATTTAGTCGGTCTTGAACTCAAGTACTCTCATGTTGAGAAGATAGCTTTGGTTGTTGTACACATGGTTCAAATATTACAACACTATATATTGCTTTGAAAAACTACCATAGTTGCATATGTCAACCCATTTCAATATGTACTTACTAGGCATATCATAGGGGGGAAATATAATCAATGGATTTTCATTTTACAACAGTTTGATCTCAATTCTACTTCGGAAATATCCAAGAAATCGCTAGCTTTTTTCCGAGTTGATATCGGTCTCCATTATATGAGGATAGTGTTCATGTCGATTCATTTATGGATGAACACATTTTCCTTGTCTCATATTCGATCTCTTGTTATGGATACATTTTGATCTATCTTCAAACCTTTAAGTTCTCTCAACACCTTTCGAGAGACGATTGATGGTGTATACCATATCAAGATAAGAACGACCTTATCATCGATGACACATTGTATCACTGAGGCATAGATAATATATTGCTTCATTGTTTGACTCATGAGGAGGTTGAGTCCATTCTTAATTACTATCATAGTGGGGATTGTGGTGGTCATCTATCTGAGTTTGCGATAACCCGGAAGATTTTGCGAGCCAATTATTTTTGGTCGCCTATTTTTTAAGATTGCATCGAAGTGTTCAAGAAGAGTCACCCTTTCCAGGTGTTCACTCTAAATATGCCCTCGTATATAGCCCTTCTTCACCCTATCATCACCATCAGTCCCTTCACCAAGTGGGGGGTGGATTTTTTGGATTTCAACCCAACTTCGGCTGGGGGGAATCAACATATTATCATGGTTGTAGACTACTTTACTAAGTGGGTCAAGGCCAAGCCTACAATTAAATCCGATGGTAATACTGCATCATTTTTTTATGTTCAATCAAATTATATCCTTGTTCGAAATCCCAAGTGATATTGTCATCGATCATGGAAGTCACTTTCAGAACAAAATGATGAAATAATTAGCATCAAAACTGAGGTTTAAACATGGTCATTCATCCCCTTAATACCCCCAAGAAAATGGACAAGTAGAGGTCATGAACAAGTCTCTCAAGATCATTTTGTAGAAAATTGTCAGCTAGAGCAAGTCTAATTGACATCTCATGCTTTACCCTACGCTTTGGGCATAACAAACTTCAATTAAGACTTCCATCGATTTTTCTCCTTTTCAGTTAGTACACGGTGTGGAGTCGATTCTACCTATTGAATGTGAAATCTCTTCTCTTAGATTGGTAGTTAAGCTCCTACCTAACACTTCTGATCTTAAAAAACACCTCATACACCTAGAGAGTATAGATGAGTAGCGTCGAGATGCCTCTACGACTATCGAAGTGAATAAAAAATGTGTCAAGGTACAACATGATAATTTGGTCTATCCTCGGAAGTACGTTGAAGGTGACTTTGTCCTCTTGTATGACCAAACCAAAGAACCACTTGGGGCAGGAAAGTTCAACCCCATGTGGCACGGTCCTTATATTGTGTGACGTGTCTTAGAAAATGGAGCCTACTAATTAGAATATTATGAAGGGAATATGTTGACTAAGCCCAAAAATGGGCTCTACTTGAAACGATGTTACGCTTAAGCCCTAGGCTTGGGTGTAACTCTCTATATACTAGTGTACCTTAGTGTATATATGGGTGAAATCACGGAGGTTGGTAACACTTTCATGACAATCTGGTCTCCAAAATTCTAAAAAACATTTTTTCGGATGAACTAATAGTATTTTTCGGCCGAAAGATACCTTTTTGGGACAAACTATTTTTCGACCGAAAGGTGGAACGTCAAATCGAATGGTACAGTGACGGTATCCTCGATTTGTGTGTAAATATTTAGTCAGACGAATTTTTTCCATCCGGCAATATTCTTTCGGCCAAAAGATATTCTGACCAAAACAATCTTTCGGCCAAAAGAAGGTTTATGTATCAACCACA
Organism: Picea engelmannii; assembly: GCA_009831015.1. Taxonomy (NCBI): domain Eukaryota; kingdom Viridiplantae; phylum Streptophyta; class Pinopsida; order Pinales; family Pinaceae; genus Picea; species Picea engelmannii. The sequence continues at coordinate 74,041 of ML791870.1, forward strand.
CATCAATTTTCAAACGTTTTTCTAACCTTTTGGTGTTTGTGATATTTCGCGAGTGTTGGCACGGAAGTAGGGTGTTTGTGAGAATTTGTGAGTGTTGGGGAGCTTCAGGTGAGCGTTCGTGAGTGTTGACGACCGTTCGACGGGGCGAGCTTCAGGTAAGTAACTATAATTTATTTTTTTAATTTTAATTTTAATCTGTAGATTGTAACATTAAATTTAATTTTGATTTTTAAATTAAAATCTATCTTTAGGTGGTAGCCTATGTGGTCAAGCCATGGGAACGCCAACGGCTTGGCCATAGGGCTAGGCCCCCGCGGCCAAGTCATAGTCCACTGGACTATGACTTGGCTGCGGGGGCCTAGCCTTGTGGCCAAGCTGTTGGCTTCTCCACTATCAACCTCTACTACATTTCCCCGTGTGATCAACATATTATGATTAAACCATGAGACAAATCGCTGAGTAAATTTGTGTATTAGAATTTTAATATCGCTTTAGAATCATATAGCTTATTCTCTATTTATTTATTTTTATAAACGCTGTCGAATTTAATTGCAGCCCAGAACTTCGAATTTCCTCCATTCGTTGTAAATTACATTTACCGATCTTGACATTGATATTGAATTTGTTAGATATTAATTAATCCTAAGTTCAATTCCTATATCTTCATGTGTTTTATAAATCTATGTTCAATCTAGAGATTCGAGTTCGTGTTGTTTACAATATATGGAGATTCGATTTTAACAAATCACTGCAGTCATCATTGTGCTTGGAAACTAAAAAAATTATGGTCTCTGTCAAAATGAATTCCTTTCGAAGTTTTTAAATATATATATATATATATATAACCTTTAATCGGGTTAAATTTATTTATGTCTGAAGGTTAAATTTCGTTTCTGTCTGAAGGTTAAATTTCGTTTATGTCTGAAGGTTAAATTTGGTTTTTGTCTGAAGGTTAAATTTTTGTTCTGTCTGAAGGTTAAATTTCTTTTATGTCTGAAGGTTAAATTTCATTTATGTCTAAAGGTTAAATTCATTTATGTCTGAAGGTTAAATTCATTTCTATCTGAAGGTTAAATTCGTTTTTGTCTGAAGATTAAATTTTGTTTTTGTCTGAAGGTTAAATTTATTTATGTCTGAAGGTTTAGTTATTTTGAATTCTAATTGAGTCTGAAGGTTAAATTTAGAATTTCCCTTTTGTTTGAAAGCTATTTCGAATTTTAGTTCCATCTGAAGTTTAATTTAGAATTATTCCTTTAGAGTGTAATAAACCAATCTGGTTCAGTTATTTCAATCTAAAGGTTTAATTTAAAATTTCATTTCTGTTTGAAGTTATTTCGAATTATAATTCAGTGTGAAGGTTAAATTTAGAATTTTTCTTCTGTCTGAAAGCTATTTCGAATTTTAGTTCCATCTGAAGTTTAATTTAGAATTATTTCTTTAGAGTGTGATAAACCAACATCAAACCTATATCTAATCCTTTTAGCAGTTAAAGGAAAAATTTAGGAACATGAAATCAAAATTAATGAGTGAAGAAATATTTGTTTAATCATTTGTACGAAGGATGTGCACTTGTAAGAATCACCAACTCCTAAGAATGAGACAAATGGTAAACAACAACTTGCACAAGAGTAGTTTGATTAGTCAAGTAGGTTGTAATGAAAAATTCATCTTCAATTATTGAAACTAAATATTAGATATTATTTAAGTACAAAACATTACTTAGATTAAGGAGTTGTTGCCAAAATTTAGGTACATATGCCACCGTGTGAAAGAAAATAGATTCACTTCCCCCTTTTTAAAACCCTTATTTAGAAATTAAAACCTGAAAATTTTAGTGTGAAATGATTACTCAAGCACTAGAGTTACTTGTGGCAATTACTTTTTAAGTGGAAATTTAAACCCTTATGAACATAAATATTTGAATTTAGCATAAACCCCAAGGAGCATATATATATAGTTAGAGTGTTCCATTTAAGATGTTTGATGTGTGAAACATATATGTATAACCCAAAGTCACCTTTTTGTATAACCCATTGTAAATTCAATTGCCATGCCTAACTTTGAATTTCATTTACATGATATTAATATGTAAAGATATTATTGAACTCAATATGGACCCCTTAAATTTGGTAAATTTAAATAACTTCAAAATTATTTAAAAAATAAATTCAAAACTATCAATGCACATATCTAATATTTTAAAAATAAACAAAAAGACTCGATTGAAAGAATGAAAATGTAATAAAGGTGGACCAAGAGAATATATACGCTTTACACTTAGATTCAACTTATGTATCTTTCCTTCTATATTGGGAAGTAGTTTCATTTGAATAAATGTGCAACCTAAAAGAACATAAACTAAATTTCAAAATTATACTCAATAACAAGCTTAAGAATCGATTAAATAATTAATATTTATTAAGAAAAAATTATAGGATAAGGTAATTCCTTTGTGTTTGTCGTCTTTCCCAAAATTAAATTAGGTGGACTTATTCCTCACATTGTCTTCTTGTGCTCTTAGGGCACTAAACAATCAGGGATATTTCATATTTCTCTTATTTCCCCTTAAGTGTCTAGTTACATAGTTAATGAATGCAATCTGTCAATTTTTATGTCCTCTAGTAAGCTTCCATTTTCCTACTTTGTGAGACTTGTTCCTCTTTGTGAGACTTGTTCCT
>ML791870.1:91864-106532 GCA_009831015.1 Picea engelmannii
GTCTCATATATATTTGATTTCTCATAATTGATGGTAAAACTGTGGCAAAGTTAACTTGTTATGAACTAATGTTTTATATAAATTTGATTATAATATATATATATATATATATATATTTCATAATTTTTGAATTCAAAATAGCAATTTTTGTCTCATATTCAATTTCTCATAATTGATGGTAATAAAGTGACAAAGTTAACTTGTTATGATTTAATGTTTTGTTATGAACCAATGTTTTGTAATATTATTAAAATAAAATAGAAAAAAATACTATTGAAAAAAATAAGGGTCAATCAAAATGGTGTTTAACAATTTTCCATTCTTTATATCACTATGTACCACTATCTTACTACTTCAAGTCAATATACTTGGAATAGAATTCACCAAATAGTTTGAGTGTTATACTTATCCAACATTAATAATCGGTTTTACTACATGACATTAAATTTATGTATAAAATTTTATTTTACTTTACATGAAATTAAATTTTTGTATAAACTTTTATTTTACTTTACATGAAATTAAATTTCTGTATAAATTAATATGGTAAATAAAAATTCATGGTTTTTTTATAAAGTAATATTGTAAATATAAAATTCATGTTTTGACTTTGGAAGTCATGGTGAAAACTAAAGAAGAAGGTTATATATTTCCATACACCTTAACAATCAAATGGTTAAGGGAGAATATCTTCTCCTATAAACAACAGAATCTCCTACACAAATATCATGACCTTAAAAATAAATTATTATCATATAAAATAATAACAATCAAATGGTTAAGGGAGAATCTCTTATCCTATAAGCAACAAAATCTCTTACACAAATATCATGACCTTAAAAATAAATTATTATCATTTAAAATAATTGTGACACTTAAAATATTTATAAAGCATTACATCTATATTAAAAATTTTGTTAAATTAAATATAAATTAACATTGTGAATAATTAAATATATAATAATTGTGAAAAATAAAATGTTTATATCAAAAAACAATTCAATTAAAAAAAATACTTCAAAAATTAATTTTTTTTAATTAGATGTAGATGTTAAATTTCATATTGAATCCTTCGTATATATTAGAAGAGGTTACATTAATGGTTCTATCAATGTAATTGGGTATCATAAATATGTCATGTTAATGCACAGTATCTTGAGAAAGGGTTAGTTCCATTTAGAAATTTGAAGTGGGTATCTTGGTGATCCATCACTAGAATTTGCTAGAATCTCGCAAATCCAACCATGCGTAAGATGTGAAGGAACTTCTCTTTAAAAAGAGAGTTTCTAGATCAACCTTTTACAATAAAAAATAATATTCCTTGTGCTATAGAAGGTACTAAAAATGTATAACTCCTCGATGTGATCAATTGGCTTTGATAAGTGAACTTCATGATACTCTGCGGGTATGAACCTTATGCAGTATAAAGAGATTTAATGTTACCTCATAAAAGAATGATGCCCAATCCATTTGAATAGTCAATGGAATAGAATGAGCGAGGAGGAAGAGTCACTCAATGGGTGTGGCCCCATTCCTAGGATGTGAGTTTATATGGCCGCTTGTATTACCACTTGAGGACCCATGACATTGTATCGTTTAGCATGTACCAAGGTGGCTCCAAAGTAAATCGAACCCATCGAACATGTGAAAAGGTGGAGATGAAGTTTTATGACTTCATGTGAGAGGGACCCCTTTGTAATTAACATGACTTAATAGCCCTACATATAATAGTATATTCTTTCTCAACATGTGTGCCCCTTTATGAACATGGGGAAAATCAAAGAGTATGGTTGGAAATTATGGGTTTGAAGGGGACGGCTCCATAAGACATATATGGGAATGGGTTAAAACATTCTAAAGCAAGTAAACCCCATCGAATGAACTTCATTAAAATATATTTTACTTTTCTTAACATGTGAGCCATTTCCAATCACAATATGAAATGAGAATTTGATATCATAAAGCTACCCTAATACTATGCTTTCTTTAAAAAAGATTAGTCTCATCCAAATGTTAGAAGGGGGAATGCTTAGAAGGATATATGATGATGGGTCTATTAGTCAGATCAGTTACTTAAATATGTCTCGTAAATATGCCTAGTAGTGAGCATGCCTAAGTTAGGATTAGTTTCATCCCTTGCGCCTAAGGATACTTCACTTCTTGACTTGAAAAATTAACTTGTATTTTATATAATGCATGTCCCTAAAAGATTAAGTTCTCCTCTATCCTATATTAAAGTTAGGGTGAACCCGAAGCAATTCTTGGTTCTTTCACTCTTATACAAATTTAGGTTATAACATACTTGGGCATAAATTTCCAAGTGATCCCCTCATTCATATCCTAATTAGAGTGGAATTCCCCAAGAACATACTTATGGGTATTAATGGGGGTGTCATAATTTGTAAATACTTCTCTTACTCTTATTCAAATAGGGTGCACCATAAGTGGTTCCCTTGTTATTATCTTAATTCTTGTTTAAATAACAAGAACACAATTTTAGCACTAACTAAGATGCAAATTCATAAAGTTGTTGTCTCACTCCTATATATGTAAATTAAGGTGTGCCCCAAGCATGTCTTTTACTTATATACTAATTAGGGTGAAATTCCCCAATGACATACTTTTGGGTATCGATAGGGGTATAAGTTACCAAATCGTTCTTTCACTTCCATACAAATTAGGAGTTCCCTAAATCCTATACTAATTAGTTTGTAAGTATTAACAATATACTTTTAGGTACTAATTCGGGTGCAGTTCCCAAGTGAGTTTTTTATACATAGTACCTTTTTTATAAATATCATAATTCGAAATATGTTTGAATATAGTCAAAACAAGTTATCAAAATCTGGAATGTACTTTCAATGAAAAATTAAAAATTATGGAATGTACACATGTGCCAAGTTTGTTTAAAAACAACGTAATGGTATTCCATCTTCAATTATTCATTCATGATCGACTTTGGACATTTTCCATTTTCTAACTTTTTTTTTTTTACTATTGAACTTCTATTAACTTTATGCACGTTGCACATACCAAATGACTATATTGACAACTTGTGACATTTGAATGGTAGTATTGAAAGTGAACATGAGTATCGGTTTGATGGGTTTCTCGAAAAAAATATCCTTTCAATACAATGGATCCTCTTTCATATATAAAACTGTTATCATCAAAATCTTCTAACAGCCTCATCTTTTGTTCCGTGCATCACATCAAATAATATTTCACTTTTTCAGTGTTGTCTACAGGTGCAACCATAGCAAAAACATCTCCTGGAAATAATTGGATATACTGGACAACAATTAATTCGTGTTAGATTATCACACAAGTATGTATCTACAAGTTATTTGAAAAAATTTAAACATAAAAATTTTCCCTTCTCTAACAAGATAAAAAACTCTATCGCCATCAACTAACACTATAGTTTCATTTGATTCCATCTCCTCTGAGCTTGCAAGTGGAATTTTCCCTTTTACATTAAGTTCAGTATGTCTCCAAGCTTTAACATGTCCTGCATTTTCGTTCTCACAAATATCTATGGATTATGAGTCGTCTATGCAAACTGAACAAAAACAAGAGTCATTTCATCTATCAAATGAAAACCCATTTTGAAAACTTTTTGTTTTAACTGAATGTATTTTTCTTATCCCAAGTATTGTACTGGCGTCATATGAGATTGATCTATTTACATCTTCGATTCCAACATGCCAAAAATACCTACACAAGACAAGAACTTGTTAACTTGAAATCTCTCAAGAAAATGATTGAAGATTAAATATAAATTTAAACACGTTCAAATTTATATATCCTATGTACATACATGTAACATTTATATATAGACACAACTGCGCACATCCATTGATGAATCATATTCATGGCTTAGTGCCATGTTGCACCATTCAACAACTTGTTCAGCGGATTCAAATCGATCGGCATGAGGGTTCAGCTGATACCTTCGAAGTGCTCATTTTACACATGCCCCTGCACCATCGTGCTCTCCTTTTCCATGACCAATCTCAAAAAAATTCCAACAATGTGTAGTGTTTACTTTTTTATGAAGATGACATAACCAATAGAATGATCGTGCAGATTTGAGCTGACCCGGACACCCATCAGACCATATCCAATGCCGATCGAATATGATTTCACGTTCTTTCAATGAATCATAAAATTTATCAAAATAATGTTGTACATAATGTGTGTTGTGTGTTCGATCATCACTTATATAAAAATGATATTCTTTAATAACATGTCGATTGTCGTTAGTGCTTTCTATGTTTGGAAGACTCTGTTGAGCATGTCTATATAGAACGTGGGCAAATATGGTGACTTGATCAGAATGATAATATTCACTCTGTATTTTGTTTTGTGCAACAAATGTGTAATTCTCTGCAAAATCAGCTACAGACAAAATTGTCCCTGGTGGAAACACTTCACAAGATTGTTTGAATTGTAGATCTTTCCATCGAGCTCTATGTGAATGCTTGGTGTATTTATAGATTTCTTCCACAAACTTCTTCAAAAACTCTATCAAACAGATTTTATCTACCTTCAAATCAAGCCTTTTCGAAATAACATTTGAAGAATGTGGAGTCGTGTTGCTCAAATATTCATATCTCTTCCAATTGACTCTTCTATTAGAAAATGATTGATCATGCATATCAATATGATACTTTCAATGAAACAAACTTAGATTTCCACAACGATCACATTTCTTTCCACCAACACATTTTTTTTTGTAAATAAATCATCATCTTCTCTTTCACATAGAATTTCAGATATAAAAACACGGAATGTGGAAGGAGGAGGTGAACCTGGGCATAAAGTTTTACCAAAATCCAAAAAAGTGTCATAATACAACTCAAAATCCACATGATAATGAAAACAACACGTGTCACGGACAGTGATGGGTCTAACAAACCATGGTTTTTGTTGCACAAATGTATTGATGGAAATTTTAACTTCATTGTGCTCTTCTTTGAACTTATTAAACAACTACATTTGTGTCATTGGAAATATATGTTTTGGAATTTATTCATATTGATTGCGTGCTATTCTTCGATGCAACACATCCCTTGTATGTGGTGAAACGCAAGATTCTTCCAACCAACAATTACAGACCAATTCTTTAACATTTTATGCAAGTCTATCTTTGTAGGGTTGTTTATAAATCACTGTCCAACAATCATCATTTACATCTATTTGGAAACAAAATTTTCTATGTTTGTGCAATTTTTTTCTTGACATTCCCATTTTTTTTTCTATGGGTAGTGTCAAACGATCTTTTATATTACTCCCTGAAACAATTGTTGTTTGTAACGTTTTACATGCAACATAGACATATTATTTTCGAGATTTTCCAAAAGCTTTTAATACACTAGTTATATTGTTAAAGACATTATGTTGCACCTTTGTATCCTTTGTTGACTTTTGAATACCCAATAATGATGTAGCTTCTTTTAACTTTCTTGACTTTAATAGAGAAAGTAAAATTTGAGCATGTATTGTTACTGATTCATCTTTGAAATAACTATTACACATATTCTTAGTTCGATATCTTATATAATGCTAATCTTTTATCTTTCCAAATTTATCAGTATCAACATTGTCTAATATTTTATCATCAATGTTGATAGATTCTCCTACATATTTCAATTTAAAGTTTATATTAAAAAACATAACCCGAACACAAGTTCACTAAGTTATATATACTTGAGTGTTCATCTTGTATTAATCTAAATTTATGTACACATACCTATAGGTGATTCGTCTTCTGATTCAATTTTGGTTTCAACGTCTTCTTCGACATTATGAGACAAATCTATTTATGTTTTTTGAAAAACATCAAATTGTAATTACAATCAATTATATTATTTACAATATTTTTAATGTGAATTCTATACTTTGAATTTTGTACTTTCTGAATACAGTCCCAATGTGTGTCGTGTGCTCGATCATCATATGTGTGTGCATACCTGGTTGAAATTCTTCTTGTCGAAAATATATATTAACATTATCATCATTTCTTTCTTCAATATTTGCACGTTCTTGTTTCTTTCTTCGATAAAGCTCTTTCCTTTGTTCGATTTGGCGAGTATCATCTTGAGTGTGATCATATTTTCTCTTGCGCAAACTTTTGTTCCCCATGACTCTTATAATTATCTATAAAAGATATGTTTAACAAAGACTTCACCTTGAAAAAATGATCAACATTTATCTTTCAACATATAAATTGTTATTCCAATAAAAACTTGAACAAACATCAATTACCTTATTCAAAAAAAACCAAAAAGATGATTTGAAACCACCATGTATCGATATCGATCCTCCTATTAAGCCTATGGAATAGAGGGAAGAAATAAAGAAAGAAACGAATACAACTGCAATCAGTAATAGAAATTCTTTGAAATCCCTTATCCTCAAGCTTATATATGTCTATCCATCCGATGAATTTTGTTAAATGTGCTCGACCGAAAGCCTATTTATACAATTTGGTGCGAAAGAAAACGATACGATGTATCGTTTCATTTTTTCCGACGGACGAAATTCGTTCGACAGTCTTTTGGCCGAAAGAATGGTTTTTCGGCCAACAAACTTGGAAACCGTTCAGTTTTGATGGTTTCCGTTAGATTTTAGTCTTTCGGCCGAAATATTATTTTTTCGGCCGAAATATTATTTTTTCGGCCGAAATATTATTTTTTCGGCCGAAATATTTTTTCGGCTGAAAACAGGAAATTGGGACTGAAAACTAAAACCAGAGAATTTCCCCAAGCATAACTGAACTTCGGAGGTTCTGGACTACTGCAAATACTAATAATTTGGTTTTGAAAATGACACCATCATTTCCAAAATTGAATCTACTTTCAATTCCTATAATTTGTTTTCATTTTCTTTATTTTTATCTTATTTTTTTTATTTTTTTTTTAAATCACTACATAATATTTTCAGCAGACATTATGATTCGGTGAAATGAAATATCGGTATATCTAAAAATATAATATGAAAAATTTAGAAAACAATATATTCATAATCCTTAAATTGTTCTTTTCAAAAGGGTATATTTAGATTTTAGTTTTAAGTAAAAATTAAGATAGATACAACGTGTAGAAAAACATGTGTTTAAAATCTGCAACGTTTTCAACTTGGTCAACTTCAAAAAAATTCTAGAAATTATAATATTCATCCCTTAGATTCAAAATTATAGTCATAATAAAATAGTGTCTCTGTAGATTGTTGGAGTATATTTCGTTTCTTAAAAACATAAGTTTAATAATAGATACATTGTTGTAGAAATAAGTAACTCATTATCATTCATTTCATGTTTAAGGAACATATTGTTAAACAATTGTCAAATTGACATGTCAAATTGACATATCAAATTATGATAAAAAAAAATTGAAAAATAGTCATTGGAAAGCTAACACAATTCTTCAGATGTTTTTTTTTTACTGTAAAGTGAAATTCTAAATAAAAAAAATACTTTTGTATGCCGAAAGTTGAATAACTTGTGAAAATACAGTTTTTTTTTCTCATAAAACAAGCAAAAGTGTAACCCATGTTCATGATTTCACCCATATATTTTTCCTTTTGTCATCGGCTTGCTTATCGAGCTTTCCCTTGGTTGGCAGATGTCAATGGAATCTTCAGTGTACTTAGGATTCCCAGATAGTGTCAGTCGTTATACACAGAACTTGGCTTCCACTTCTTGGGTCGTTTACTCACCTGAGGGTCAACTAGTGTCTTCAAGTGGCATTTTCCTATGGCCATCAATGAATAATGTGGTTGAACATAACATCATTATAGAGATTTTATTTGATGCCATTTCACATGGTATTCATTCTTTAGAAGTTCGCCTAGACTCCAAGTTATTAGTATGTCAGTTGAACGAAAGCTATTGTGTGTGACCCTACTCTACTCCGATGATTCCTACGGGTACGAATTTTGGAACGACATTTTGATTTTTTTACTTATAACCACATACCTAGAAGTTCTAATTATGTATCTGATGCATATGTTAATTATGTTTTAGATTGGAATTTTTCACATAACTAAAGTAAAGAAAACAAATTCACCAATGTACACATTGTAATATAAGTAAATTCGAAGACCAATGTTTTTTATATTTCATTTTCTCCTAAAATATGGTGTTATAGTACAAAATTGGGGCTCACACCCTTGTATACAATCGATCAATACAATAACCATGAAATCTACGCTTGTGGTGCCAGATGTATGTCATGATAGCATACTATGACATTTGCGAGACGTCAGAAGAGTCTCACCCATGCCCAGGGCACACCCACTACCTATCGTTGCATCGGCTCTGGAAAATCCTCTACCTGAACCATGGGTATTATGTGCATCAAATGAGATAGGTTTACCTGCGCATTTTGAAGCACTCTCTCTAAGTCTCCTCCCGGTGGCTCATCCCACTCGTGCCTCCGCCAGTGTAATGTTAAACTATCCAGTTGTCGCGGACCCACATATGAGAAACAAATATTTGTGTTAAATACTTGACACCATCGAAAAAACATTTGCATTTTTATTCTCTTTAAAAAACACACAAAAAAAAAATGAAATATATTTGAAAAAAATTTCATACATATGTCTCAGTAGGTAGAACTTGGTGGAAATGGAATGTCTGGGTTTCCTATGAAGTCAATCCTGACATAAGGGTAGTCCTCCAAGGATAGCACCTGTTGGCACCACTAGAAATGAAACTCATCGTTGTAGGGGGTCGTTACCCTACCACCTCTCAACCAACTCATAACCTCAGTCCACCATGACATGGTTGGATCGAGCGGTCTATTCAGAATGATCTCAATTCTAGGGCTCAATATTGGAACCTACTCAAAGAAAAAACTACACAATATAGATGTTAACTCGAAGTTCCTCTTCCTACCCTATTTGTAGTCTGTCAACTGGATCTTCATAGTAGCTAGTAGTGAGGTGCACCAATCATATATTGTGGGTCATAAGCACTCCACGGAGTAGAAAATCAGTGGCTTTGATTCCTGCTGCAACGAGGCTGACCCCATGATTCGTGTAAACATGAGAACGATGACCTTTAAACTCAGGTTGTTGATTGCCCATATAGGGAGTTGGCTCCCTGCCTTTTATGTGCCTACAACATAGTGAGTGACGATTTTGATTTGGATTTTATGAGCAGAACAAAATGAATAAATATTATTAAAATATCATTAACAAATAATAACAAAGATACAATAAAACTGGTTTTCTATTCAATAAGTAAATAAGCTAAAACTATAAAATGTAGCGGAAAACAAGCTTGTTGGAATGGTGGCGGCTTATCTCTAAGAAGAGATGTGACGGCTACACTCATTCACAAGAAGATCCTTACAATCAAGATCTGAAGGCCTTTTTACAATAAACATAAATGTCAAAAACCCTATACATCCAAAAACCTAACCCTGGGAGATGCAGTGCCAAAATTCATGTGGGCGTCGTTTGGGTAAGTTAGTACATCAACTTCCTAGTGTCATAACTTTTGCATATGATCTTCGTTTTAGGCGCAAGATATCCCTTTGGAAAGATATTTTCAAGGAGATTCGTTTTGGGGGCTCAATCAAAGCCTTTGGCTATCATTGAGAAGCTTTCTCCCAAAAAAACCTTCATTTAGGCCCTCAAAATGGCCCCGAAAGTTAAAAACTGCTAAAAATAGTAAATTACCAAAATTGCCAGAAAATTGTTCTGAGCGAGTTGGAAAAGGCGGATGGCCATCGATATCCACCTGGATCATATGTAGTCCTTTATGTTCATGCCATGCCTATATCCCCTAGCTTTTATTTTCACCACCTCACCCCGATGCGACAACCCTGTCAGAAATCATATATCCTCGACTTCAATTCTCAATGGTTTCCCATCGAGGTTGAAGGCCTCTGTATCTGAATCCCAAAAGTTAACCAGCATTTGGAGCAGCCTCACATGAGCCCGCATCCCTTTAAGAGCCCAAAACTTATATATAGACCACATATTTTTAATGCTAACTAGGCCCCTGGATCTCTTTCCAGAGTAGCATCAATTTCCTCATGCTCTCTTTTTCTCCATTCTAGTGCCATCCTGCAAAAAAAAATCCAATATTTGAGTCAGATTTTTCTAAAAAAAACAAGTTACGGACTTGTGTGCGATCTGCAGTTTACACAGTCACATATAAGGCTGCATATACATTGTATTTTTTTATAACAGTCACGTATATGGATGTGTATACATGACCCGATGATATACAACCCTCGTATACCCTAATTCCTAATGTGTGCATTAAAAAGCTCAAAAAATGAGACCTGATTTCAAAATTTAATCCACTAGAAATGGAGAGGAGGGAAATAATACTTACTTGGTCCAGATGGTTGTTTATTTTGTTACTAGTAGCTCCTGCAATCGGCACATGAAGGTCGTGAGAAATTTGGTCCAAAATGCACTATTTGGGTGAAAATGTGAAATGGTATGGTAAAATTGGTTATTTTCACTATTTATAGAAACATTTTACCCACTTTACATGGTTTTTGCTAATATTTTTGCCTAATGGACTATAGTCACTAAAACATTAAGGAGTCATAACGTTTCTAGTAATATTTCAGTGATTATAGGCCTTGTTCGTGACTATGACAACCTTTAGCGTGCATCTACCTTTGTATTTACTATTCATTACCATGAACAGTTGTTGGGTATATTTCCACATGGATCTGCAGTGTAATCCAAATTGCTAGCCATGTGTACAAAGTCATTGTGGATTGTAATATTCTTATGAGAAACTAGTTCATCCAGCTGGGTCTCCATTACTCCACTTCTGGGAATTCTAATGTATTTCGACCATCGCAGATACTCCTCTGAACTCACACATTAGGGGGCATCTGTTATAGAAAAATTTTCCTCACCCCATGCAACTTGCTCAAAAGGCCTTTTGCATTTCCCTATGCAGACTTGAAGTCTCCCTTTTATAATTCCTAGAGCTAAAAAAAATATTTTTCCACATATACGTGCTCTAACAAATATACAAAATGTGTATACATAGGTTGCACCATTACAACCCACATACATTGGGTTTTGTGCCCAAAATTAAAAATGGTGCCGGGTTTCCATGTCATGTCCTGAGATCCATGATCCTTGACCTTCCATACACTAGAAACGTTATGACTCAACCCTTCAGTTCCATTTGAAGGCTATGAATGGGTCATATCCAAGCTGTGGAAGAGAAGAGAAGAATTCAACTTTGAGAGCAAAGTTACTCTAGAGAAATTATTCACTTCGTATTGAGTCTGCATCCCTTTTTCCTTTTAAGTCTGAACACATTGTTCAGTCCCCAAGATCTTCCCTATTTGATGAATGACACAGAAGTTTGTCATTCATGCACTTCTGTCTAGTACATTTTAATAGAAATACTCTTCTCTTTGTAACGACCTCCTCGTTACAACAACCATTCTAGTGACAGGTGCAAATTTTTTTTTTTTGTTATTTGAAAGTGTGTGTGTGCGTGTGTACAAGGAAACAACAACAACCCATTCGACTATGCGTCACCACCCGACGACGAATACGACGCAACCAGGATGAACATAAGAAGATGACCAGGACACACGACACGTAACCACAATCATAAATGATGATCACACGACAAAGTAAAACTGACTACTAATTACGACTGACCTCCCGCCCATCCTACCCTGCAATGGTTAGGACCTCCAAGACACATAAGCAACGCTCAAGCCCAGGTTCCCATCAATTTTAACCATTTAAGGTCTTAGGGATGGCGACTGTTCTGAGGAACATGGAGGTGTCTACATCCCACTCGACACAACACACCAAGCAACTAACTGAATACTATCAAGTACAACGTAAATAAGAAGAACAAAGATGCCCCTTACGGATGGCGCGTGATAAGAGGAATCCGACAACAAAACCCAAGTTCAACATTATTTAAAGGAACAACAACCCTCAATTGCTAACTCTGAGTATTTTATTGTACTTCAATCCAGGACATTTCACCATATATGCTTATCGATAACCATACTTTACACTAGCATTGCAGTAAGATGACCATGTCATTACATTTTTAATTACCATAACATTGCAATAAAAACAATGATCATTCATTCCARCTGATATCMACTCTAACATTTCAATTTAWTTATAGGCAAGAACAATACAATTACATATTCAAMMRCCTATTATAATTACAAAATTATGAGCCATTTTTCAAGGACWTTCCTTACGTGTTACARTGAMAACATTATMTAAACCATACCTTTACACCTTGCTAACACAACTTAGGACATTATTAACAATAAAACCCTATCCTCACMTTTATATTCTAAAATACCCATCTAGTTAACAKACCTTGACTTTAAATATTATTYGATTAYGGTAAACATCTAGAAAAAGAYCAATTGGCWAAATGTTTACAATACTACAAGAGCCAATAAGAAGAATAAAGATTTTATTAACTAGATTGTTTTCCATGTATTATCATTGGGATCAGATCAAGTACTAGTAAATGAAATTGCCATTTGATGAAGTTGTTGTTTTAATACAAAGAATGGAAGTGATTCAGAATTAAACTGAGTTCAAGATTTTTCAATGTGAATTCAATTCAATAAGGTGAAAAGATATTTTTATTTCTCGTTTGGTTTCAATGCTATAACACCTTTGAATACACATGTGGCATTTAGATGTAGTCTGATGACTGTGTTCTATGAGTACACTTTTAATTATTCATTACCACCTGTAATATTAAATGTTAACTACCACCTTCTATAACTAATTACAACGTTGAATTAAAGGAAAGCTGGCATTCTGTAATGACCATATTAACTTTGTAACCGTAGTTTCAACTAGATAATAATAACCATGTTACTACCATGTTTAAGAATTTTAGCAATACTTATATAATGTAAATATTGCATTATGTTATTTTAAATGAGAGGACAATCCTTACACTATTGTAACTACACAAGACTAACATCATATTGTAACTAAAAGTAATAAGGTAGCATCATAATCAATGACCCCATATAAAATACAATGTTTGAGCATGACAATRGTTAAAGGMAATARCWTTTRAGGATGACCTATAAAGATAAATATCAATYCTTTYATGAGTGACATRGTAACATCATAGTKGAATGACACACATATTATAATATTCAAWTGTTWAAAHARGGCAACGCTTAAGGGTAATTCAGGATGACATCATAATTATAAACTACATCAAATTTAAGGAAGACAAGGTAAATCAGGAACTTTACCACTCAATGTCACCACCGTGTCTCATTATAGTAGTACAAATATATCTAATATATGGGATATCAATGTAAACATGAAATATAATAAGTACAAGTTAATCCAATGGTGATAAAAGTAAGTAGGTAAATCGTAGATTAACCATTGGGCTCAAGCTTCCTGGACCGTATAGGATTTCTGTAAATTTTTATAAATAGGGATATCTCTATATTCCAACCAAGAATGGAAATTGTAGCTGGAACCAACTGGTGGAGGGAGGCGTTTTAATACTCTTAGGCAAACCTAAACTAGATTGGGAACAAAACGCAGATCATTCAATGTGCAGATTATTAACCATTAAACACAGCCCATTTCACACAGTCCATGCAAACACAGCCAATAAACAAAGACAGAGGTATGCCATTAACCACAGACCACTTAAAACGCCCATTCAAATACTTGCCACGGTATGAATAAACACCCAATCAAATTTTGCCCACTGTAAATAACAAATCACCCAGTAACATCATTGCCATTGTGTATAAATAAAAACGCAGACCATTGAAACCTCTGAAACGCAGATTTAAGGAACGCCCAAAGTATCAGTTAATAATGCAGATCTTTAAACATTAACACGCCAATTTAAAAATGCCCAACACCTGAATTTCCCACAGTGTAATATGAATACGCCCAACATAATTTTAAAAACGCCCAAAATCATTTAAGAACGTGGATCATTAAAGAACACAGAGTATTTTTAAAAAAAACGCAGACCCCAATGAAAAAAATGAAAAACAAAGATGTCTGGGGGAGTACGCAGACCCCAAAATAAAAAAAAATGAAAAGTACAGAGCTTCAAGTGGCGTTCAGATTGCCCATAGATTGCAGTTACAAAAAAAACGCCCAATACACAGTGGTGAAACGCCCAACAAAATGAAAAAGACGCAGTTCATGAAACCGTTAAAACGCAGACCAATAACGCCCCGACGCATTGCCGGAAGGTAACGGATTTGACAGAAATAAATTGAAATGCTGGGTTAAATTGATTCGCCAGATGATAAACAATTTGCCAGAGGTAAAAATGAATTAAAGGAGGTATTCCCGAGATAAACAATTTCTTTTTTTTTTCCAGTAACCATTAACAAGACGAATCGCCAGAAGAAATTTAACACTAACCATTTCTAAACAATTTTGCCAGAATTAAAATCATACCTTAGCCACTCACCCGCTTCGGAGACGTCCCGCGCTCCATGTCGTGTCTGCTGTCCTTGCCGCTCCCGCTCGCTGACCGTAGAAGGCTCACCGGTACCTCCCAGCCAAATGCTAGGGGTACTCTGCTTCCCCCTTAGCCCCCCGAGCCGCAAAGGGGCCACACAAGAACCAGAGATAGACTAGCGTCTCAGCTCGCCTCCACGGCTGAGCTACCACTCCAACA